>MU224273.1:980953-1003881 GCA_018584345.1 Thuja plicata
TTGAAGTAGATCCTGAAAAGGTAAAAGAAATAATGGACATGGACATTCCAAAGAATATTAGTCAAATGAGGTCACTTCAAGGAAGACTTCAATCTATAAGAAGGTTCATTTCTCAATTGGCAGAAAAATGGCATTCTTTCACCACATAAAGACACCATCTTCACATGGGATGAGGAGTGTGACAAAGCCTTTTTATTTTTGAAAACATACTTAATGAATCCTCCTATCTTAATGTCACCAATTCAAGGGAAACCTTTATTACTCTACATTTCAGCAATAGAAAAATCTTTAGGGGTCTTATTGGCACAAGAGGATGATGAAGGGAAAGAAAGAGCTATATACTATTTGAGTAGAACCTTGATCAAATATGAATTAAATTACAACTTCATGGAAAGGGCTTGCCTAGCAGTGGTATTTTCCTCTCAAAAGTTAAGAAGCTATATGTTGTTGCATAAGGTGAAACTCATAACTAAAATTGATCCCTTGAAATACTTACTTAGAAAAATAGCTTTAACTGGAAGGATTGCAAAGTGGGTCATGGTACTTAGTGAATTTGACATTGAATATGTTGATAGGAAAGAAATCAAAGTTCAAGTTATAGCCAATCAATTGGCTGAATATCCACAAGAATCTACACATCCTATACAAGTCAAATTCTCAGATTCTGCAATTGTGAATGTCGAAGCTAAGACATGGACTTTAAACTTTGATGGATCATATACCCAAAATGGTAGAGGAGCAAGAATTCTTTTGATTACACCACAAGGTTACACAATCCAAAAATCTTACAAGTTATTGTTCCCTTGCACCAATAGGATAGCAGAGTATGAAGCTTTGGTCATCGACATTAAGACAACTTTGGAATGGAATGTCACAAAATTACAAGTCTATGGGGACTCTCAAGTAGTCATTAATCAAGTTAATGATGAGTATAATACTAAGGATGAAATTTTTTTGCCTTACAAGAACTTGGTGGAAAACTAGAAGAAATACTTTGCTTTGATTACTTTTGTACAAATTCCAAGAGACAAGAATAAAGTAGCAGATGCAATGGCCACTTTGGCCTCTTTACTTCAGCTACCCGATCAAAATGAAAAGTATGAGTTCTTGGTGGAAGAATTGGTGAAACCAACATTTTACCTACCTGAGACCCAACTTATTGCCCTTTTACATGGACATGAATCTCCATGGTATGGACCTATCTATGCTTACCTCAAAAATCAAACCCTACCTATAGACCAAACCCGCACGCAAAAGCAAAATTTCATAAGACAAGTAGCCTGTTATACTATCCTTTCTGACACATTGTATCGTAAAGGTCTTGATGGAACACTCCTTAGATGTCTAGAGGAAGATGAATCGAAATTAGCTTTAAAAGATGTGCACGAGGGGATTTGTGGGTCACATTCAAATGGTTTAAATCTAGCTAAGAAAATCTTATGTATGGGGTACTTTTGGAAAACCTTAGAAAGAGATGCTTGTCAATATGTTAAAGTTTGCAAGAAATGTCAATACCATGGAAACTTGATTCATGCACCAGCACAAGAATTAAACCCTTTTGCCACACCATGGCCATTCTATCAATGGGGTTTTGACCTAATTGGCATGATTTATCCACCGTCTTCAAACAGACACAAGTATATAATCACAGTGATAGAATACTTTACTAAATGGGTTGAAGTTGTCCCTTTATCAACTGCAACAGGGAAAAAAAATTTCTATGTTGATCCTAAATCATATCATTTGTAGATATGGCATTCCTCATGCTATCATCACGGATAATGGAATAGTTTAAGAACAAATATATTGATGAACTTTGTGGCACATTCCACATTACACATCACTCTTCATCAATTTACTATCCCCAAGGTAATGGACAAGCAGAAGCCACTAACAAGAACATCCTAAAAATACTTAAGAGATCCGTTGGAAAATCAGGAAAGGATTGGCACCTTCAAATCAATCCAGCATTATGGGCCTATAGGACTAGTATTCAAACCCTGCCAGGAGCTACACCTTTTTCTTTGGTTTATGGGGCCGAAGTTGTTCTCCCTTTAAAAGTTGAAATACCATCCCTTAGAGTTTCATTGCATGGATTAATAATAGATCAGGATTATAGAGTTGCCCACCTTCAACAATTGGAATTGTTATAGGAACATCAAACTCAAGCCTATGATCATTTGAAAGTGTATCAGAATCAAATTTGTAGGAACTATAACAAACATATCAAGCCAAGAAACTTTCAAATAGGAGATCTAGTATTGAGAGAAAATAAAAAAAAATAGGCTGATAGAGAAAAGAAAGGGAAGTGGGAAGCAAATTGGCTTGGTCCTTTTGTCATTGTTTCTTCATTTGGGACAGGGACCTACAAATTGGCTGATTGTAATGGTGATGAATTGCTAGAATCTATCAATAGCATTCACCTTAAGAGGTTCCACACCTGATTCAGAAGAAAGAGTATCAGACTAAAGAGTATAAGTTGAAGAGTATCAAATGAGTCAAGCATCGCCCTTGTACATGAGAAAATTCAAAAATTCCAAAAAAAGGAGAAAAGATAAAAAAAATACCAAAAAAAGGAGAAAAGATCAAAAATACCAAAAAATTAGAAATTTCAAAAAGCCAAAAACATTTGCAAAAGAGAAAAAAGTACCTTGGTCAAAACCTAGCAATAGGCACCTTAGTAGCAAAAAAAGAGAAAAAGAGCAATAATCCCAAGAGGTGAAAACCTGGAAATAGGCGCCTTTTGTCCCTTAGGTGTTTCCTAGTTGCATTTGTACATATTGCGGTTTCCTCATCTCACTTGTCCATATCCTCATTGCATCTGTCATTCGTGCATTTCCCTAATAAAGTCTCAGAGCTGCATTTTGTCACATTCTAGGTTTAGTTTCCCTAAGTATCACATTGGTCACATTTATCACTTGGGGGCACACATCATAGATTTTGGTACCAAACAGATTCAATAAGTGCAACATTTTGGTCACATGTCAGAAGTAGATTTTCAGATTCAGGAGAGACATTTTGGAACCTTTGATGCCTATCATTGTTCAACCCTAAACAATTTTATCACATAACATGATCCTATAATCTCATTTGACTTATTTTCATCAGGATTAAAATTTGACGCACCTTAAATGATCAGATTGTCTGGAATTCTTATTTAAAAATCTTGATACATTTCACAAACACATAGAATTTTGATGAGTTTTTCATTGCCTTTTTTGAGTCATGTTCTTTTTAGCTAATCAATGATGTTTCAACTAGATTGGCAAGGATAAAAGACATGATGTTTTCTTAAGCTTCTAAGTAACTGTTTTGAGAGAGATTCTTTAACTTGTGTGAATTAGTCTAAAGACACGGTCATCAAAGAACAATAGAGGACATTCATATAGGATGGAGGGTTAACCTTTTTTTGTTTACGTTAAAGGATACCTTGGTTATTTAGATTATCCATATCTTAATACCACCATCCACTTGCAACATTGAATCTTATTAAACCGGTATTCATACTCCCATAGTTGGTCATCTAGCTAGTGAGGGTTGTACTTGGTTTTGTAGATAGGGGTACCACATGAGAAAAAGTAATATTCATATTCTTATGGTCACAGTGGCACCAGTGAGGATTGTATGGACTCCTAGTTCCACAACACTCTATGATGAAAATATATCTCAGTTTGCATTCCTTTCGCAAATCTCAAGGACAATTAGTTGCATTGCATTTTGCATGTTAGATTAGTTGCATGTTGCTTTTTCGCTTGCGTTCCCAAAATGCTTAGTTCTCAAATGGCTTGTCTTTCTAGCAATTTTCCAAGTTCAAGGGGGGACAAAGGGTTGATAATGTTTCATCAAATCATATTGGTTTCAAGTCATTTCAAAAATGAGATTTTCCTTTTGCATTCATCATCATTAGTCATTATTCATTATACATTCATGTCAGGTGAAAATCAAGAAAAAAGATACATTATTCATTAATCATTTTCCATATCACCATTTAGAACTGCATATCATAAATTAAATTGCATACATTCCAAAAAAAAAAAAGATAGATGCATTTCATTTACCATAAGCACTAAGTATTGCATTCATTACATTGCATACCCATACATTGTTAAAATGAAAAACATATAGAGATAAATTGCATTCACATCATTTGCATCCACTTATATATGTCCTACTCTAAGACATTTACATCCATTGCACAATCAAAATAAATGCAACATAAAACCATATAGACATGCATAAAAGGAAATCTCATAACATCATCAAATGAGAAATCAGAGCTCATCATAAGATAAATGTCCATCATCAATGTCTATAGCATAATCAGTACATCAAAGTCCTGATCAAAAAATACATATGATACAAATCCTAGGTCCATATCTGTCTCATGACCCAGTAGGGGCACCTAATCCATCCCCGGCCAAACTTGTGCCTGACCCACCAGTGCCATCAGGATCTCTATTGCCTGCTCTATCTTGTGAACTAGGAGGTGCCTGACTAGTGCTCACACTGGTTGGTAACTAAGCCAGAGTGGCCAGAAACTACTGCAACATGGTCGTGACCTAATACAATCTCACTGTAACTGTGGTCATCTCAGCCTATAACCCCTAGACATCTCACACTATCTCATCTAAAATCAGAGCATGTGATGCTGGCAGAGCCTGTGGTGCCTGAGGTGCTAAGGGTACCTACGGTATAACCTGTGCTGTGTTGACCTGTGGGTCAACCTGTGGTATCTATCTAGGAGCCTGTCTCACCTCTTAGACCCATCTATGCCTATGTCTAGCCCAATCTACATCCACTCTCAAGGGAGCCTAACCCTGTGGTACCTATGCACCTGATAGTCTTTGCCTTAGCTATCTGAAACCACTGCCATCATCCCCATCATCTCCACCATCACCATCATCCTTAGAAATCTCATCAACATATGGGATAGGCTCTTCTAGATCAGTGAACCTCATGAAATGATGTCACATGAACCACTCTCGATACTCTACTGACATCCCTGTGTCAGCAACCTGTGGTAGCATATCCCACACACCATATCCGAGCTGATCTATCTATAAGCAAGCTGACTGGTAATCAACCTGCGCTCCCCACATTGACCTATCTGCCTATACTCGAGCATATAATGCCATACCCTGTGGCATATCCTGCATCCGTCCAAACTGGCGTAATACTCTACTGCAAAAAAATATCTCAATAACCAAAGATGACTGGCCTATCATCCATCGAGGTGAAAACATGTAGGGTAACTCATTGTCTTCCTCCCACCATCTCTTGTACTGCAAGTACAACCTCCAAACCACCTGATCAATGTCATCAATTATGCATCTCCAAAAATCAACCTTGCCCAGATGATGCTGGACAGGCATGCTGTCATATAGAAATGCATATGGGTAACCACAAGCCTAGACCCGCACTAACACTAGCCTAGTAATAGGGATATGCTCCCATGTCCACAAATATAACAAAACTGCACCTGCAGAAATAGTTGCACTACGCCAATATACAATCTCATGTAAATCATGATATAATTGTGCCAACACACAAGAACCCCAATCCAATCTCCATGGATGAGCAATTAGGTCCTCAATAATCTAGCCCCATCTGACCACAAAACCATGTCCTCGCATATCTGGCAATAATAATCCTCCTAATAACGCTGGTAGGGTAGGGAATGAGGCCAACTGCGCCCAAGTAATGTAATTATCTTCTATGGTTTTATCTCCAAACACCCATCTACAAACACTGCTATCATACACTGCATCATAATACACCTGCTCTCCATGAGTCGGGATCCTCAATAGTTTATATACATCCTTTGGCATAATAGTCATCTCACCGAGAGGTAAGTGAAAGGTATTATGGTCAGAGTGCCATCGCTCTACCATAGTTGTCAATAAACTTCAGTTCAGCTAAAATCAAGGAAGATCCAAAAGGAAACTAAGACCGCAAGTCTTAATAATACACCGCTCAAGTGGCGTAAGCTCATCTGCTAGATCAAAAATCCACAACGCTACTCCTCACACCCGCAACTTATGGTAATGCTCCTACATTTTGAAAAAAACTGCATCATATTAGTTTTTCTCTTGATGAACCATTCTAAGTTAATCACAACACATTAAATCTATCTTTTCTCTAACTTGAGCATATCAACTTATTGCTCCTAACCTCTAAATCAAGAGAGACAAGGACAATTTGTAATCATTTTTAATCATATCTGATTGACCTATCAAACATTCATCATTATGAATTTTCTAACATCCTAAACACTATGTGACATACTGGATGAATATTTTCTAGCTTGGAACCTAATTAAGTCATCTGGACAATCAATCAAATTGAGTTCATCCATTTTCCTATATCAAACTTTCAAATTTATGGTAGGCAGAACTTAACTGAGTGTACATGACTTTTTAAGCCACAAAAGTGGCACTTTATCACGTGGAGGTGGTGCTTTACTATTTAGGGGTGCTTTTGTAGGCCTACACGGCTTTTAAACTATCATATGCGGCTTTTAAAACATGGTGTTTTTAGGCGGCGCATTGTCTATTTTGGATAGCAATTTTGACCTAGCTCCTACGCAGCTACGGATTGCGTGTACATGGCTTTTCATAGTGCAGACATGGATTTTTACAGGCCTACATGGAACTTTACCTATCCTACGCAGCATTTGGCTTAAAATTTTCTAAAGGGCAATAAAAACATGCAATAAATGCAATTTTCAAAGCAATAAATGCACCAAGAAGGTTTGAACCACTCACCGGAGGCTCGTAATCAAGAGGTCTTTGATATCGATGCGCCCACATGAACCTATTCTCTTGTATGGGGACCACCATTTCTATCAATTGTCAGAGGCTCAGAGAAAATTCTCAATATTGAAAAGTGAAAATGAATAGTAATTTTGGGTTTTTCAACCTATTTAAGCTATTTTATGAGTTTTTTGACCCAGTTAAACCTAATCTACATATTCTACTCACTAGGCCATTTGTTCGACATCTTTTCACATCATCATTTATCAGAAATGCTATCATCTTTGATCTATCCTATTAGCATTGTTCATCCAAAACTTTTACCTACGATCAAGATGATTCCATTTCTGAGGGGGCATCATCATATCATCAAACTGGGATTCTATAGCATATCTTGTATCAGATCTGGGGCATTAAATTTTCAAACTTTATCAATCATAATTTCATATCAGATTTTCATATCAGAGCATCATATCAGGGTTTCATATCATGTTTTCATATCAGAGCATCATATCAGGGTTCCATATCAGGATTTCATATCAGGGTTTAATATCGAGTCTTTCATATCAGGGTTTCATATCAGGAGTTTCATATCAGGATTTTCATATCAATTTTTCATATCAGTGCATCAGTATCAGCTCAAATATAAGGACAATCAAGCTTTCTTTTAATCAATGTGCTTCACACATCAATTCAAAGAGGGGCATTTGTAGACACCTAAAATTTACCAGGTGTATCTCAAGCATTCCAAATTGTAAATCTTAGCCAAATGCTTCAAAATATCATCTCAAAACAAATCAAATGGACATTTATCAAATCAAAGGAACAAAATCCAAATCAAATTAAAAGATCAAATAATCATGAAATCAACTAATTAAATTCAAGCCTCAAGGGGTTAATCAAATTATGCAATTGATTTTTCAATTGTATAGTTCAAATTAAAAAGAATCAAATCCAACCCAATCACCCTTCCATGGCTAATTTAATTAAATGATGGAGTTATTTAATTCCTAATTTCTTTGAGATAACCAACCAACTTTCCCTCTATTTGAGAGCACCTCAAAGCTTTTGACATAACTTATCTTTGATCATGATCAACTCACTTTACCCCATACCCTTGGGAAAATTCTATAAATACAAGCCATTTCCTTTTTGTTTTGGATCCAAGAATTCAAGAGAAAAAGCATCCTTATTATAGGCATATTGAGAGCATATGAGGAGAATTTGAGAGATTTCAGCATTTGCATAGCATTTTAGGATATCATGTTTAGGAGCATTTGTTGTTTTCTAATATAATCTTGGAGCATTTTTTAGCATTTTGAGCATTCTAGCTAGATTTGAGCATTATTTTTCATACATATCTCATTCTAGGATTTTCCTTGAGAGAGATTAAGCCTAACAGCTCTCTTAACAAAGCTTGGATAGAGAACCATGAGATGATATAGATTTAGCTTCAATTATTAGATTAACTTTGTTTTATCTTTCCATAGAATTGTTTGCTCCAATCTTAATTTCATGAAGGTGTATTTTATTACACACAATACCATATGAAAAATAAGTGTCCTAAAAGTTTATACACCCCCTAGGGTCTACCCCAAGTTAATGTGACACCCTAAGCCCTTCTGGAAACCCTAAAAACCAATCTGGAAAAGTCCTGCACATGTGGTAGCCCAAGCTGCACAGGTAGTAGCCTAAGCTGCACAAGTGGTGCTTCATCCTATGTAGGTGGTCATGCATCCTACACAAGGGGTTCCTAGAATCTCATAGGTGGTGAAAATTTGTGTTTATCTAAGAAAATGGCTTGCAGAGTTGGTTTCCAGGAAGAATTGGGAGAGATGGAGGTATGGGAAGTGAAATCATGGCAAGACCCATTTTAGATCTCCCTATCTTCCTTCAAAAAAATCCCTCAAACCATTCTTCCCTACAAGGTACTCCTAGATACATATTCAAAGAGAAAAATAGGCCTATAGACCAACATGAAGACAAAGAGGAAGAATGGAGTTCTCTAGAATCTGAGAGTATTTACAAGCATAATCAAAGCACAAGGAAATGCTACAAGGATACTGTGAAGACTTAAAATATATCACAATCATGAAGGAGGATAAAATAAACATAATACATGATAGTTTCAGCAAATAATACCTAATATCTCATATAAATATATTCATCCTAAGGCTATACTTTTACTAATGCAGACAAAATACATTATCATTGTAAATCCTTACATTGCAACTCAAGTGGTAAAGTAAATAGATAAACATAATACATTCCACAAGATCAAGAAATCATATAAAGAGGATCATCCTCTAGGATAGATCCTACTTGGGGTCCTACGAAGATACCATTGGAGAATAAGTACAAAACCTCCAATCCTCCTTCAATACTCCTCTAGATCCTTCTACAGGCAGTCACAAGAATACTCTAGAAATTCTATGGATCCAAAAATACTTTTTTATCAAAATACTATAATTTTTCCTTCACAAATCACTCCTATCCCCCACACCCATCTACACAAGCCTTCCTTTTATATATATATTCAAGGATTGGTTGCATGGGAAGCTTCAACCGATGGAACCATCCACAACCATCTCCTGGTTATTAGTTTTAATAGTTCTACGATAATTTTATTAGGTAGATTATTTCCTGAGAATGCTTTTAGTTTATTTACTATTATTTTATTCTCACTTTCAATTTAGATAAAGATTAGTTAATTTTTCTCTCTTAAGGAATAATTATTAATGTACTTTTATTTTATCCAAGGATGAAGTGGTTTTTAATTACACACAATAGTTAATCCCTCTATAATTACAAGGCAATTAAATAAATAAATACATAAACACTCACATTAAAACATTTATATAAACGTATTAATATAAACATATATATAGAAATATGCATATGTGTGCACCCATATGCCTATGTGTATATATATCCATGAAAATATTATTATAAAACATACATTAATGAATACACTTGACAAGCTTATTACCATGCATTTAATTCCATAACACCATCAAATTATTACTAACCGATAGTCCAACCACAAAACAATATTCACCTAGTCCTAGGAACTATAATGAATATCCATAATGATTAAAACCCAAGCAACGAAAATTAGACATCAATCCATAATCAAAGAACAAATGCAAAAAGACCCAACTCGGGAGTAGAGATCAAGGCTAGGCTTAGTCTTGTGGGACCAGGTACTGTCTCCATAACAAAAACAATGATCAAGGATTTTGGGGCATGCTCAGACCTTTGAAGCTAGGTGAAGTTGATGCCCAGTATGTGCAAGCCTGCATCACCAAGAAGTAATACATGTGCATTGATATACATATTAAAGAAGACATTACAGACAGATGATTGGGATCGATATATCATGTGGACCTCATCCATGTGAGTAACTACGACTTTGTCCTAAATCATGAAGACACATCATGTACAAATACACACACACAAAAAAAAGAAAAAAAGAATGTAACATGAGGGTTGGAATCTTGAGCATTGGGTTAGTCAATAATCGATACTAATAATAACTCATCATAATCATAATAAATGTCCTAAAATCATTAAGTGACATACAAGATTCATTAAATGTACTTTAATAGAAGAACATATCACATAGCATCCTAACTATGTTAAGAAAGGTATTGAAGGTCCTTTAGACATACATGGGGACAAACACATACAAAAATGATACCTTCAGACAATATGTCTGATATTATAATTCTCAGGTACAAGATGATGAAATTATTATAAACAACTTATAGGAAAACAAGTATTAAGCTATAAGGAAACATCTAAAGATCTTACTTAATTCAAAAATGACAAAATTTGTATTAGGGTTAGAGGGGTATTACATCCTTCCCCCTAGATTCGACTTACTCCTAGAAGTCGGAAGAGATGAAATAAACTATACATGTAAGTCATAAATTGTTATCAAATAGAATTGCAATATTACTACTCTAGTACCTACTTTAATTACTATATGCATGCTTCTCCAACTAAGAGTGTTGATAAGTATTATTACAATTATGGTGTAGATTAACTCGGTTTCAATGGTAAGAGATTTTCAAAATAATTACCTATCTGATTCTTTCACTTAATGTAGTAAGTTTGTCAACAGATACTAAGATTAGAGTATTACTTCAAAATTACTTTTATCAACTTGAAAATCCAAAGTATTCTTGTTTTATTAACATCAGTGTATTAGAAAAAATGTGTGTTCTACCAATCGAAATTGTCACTTCCTAACACAATATAAAAAATTTCTATCTATGGTAGCCAACATAAAAGGAGGAATTTCTAATAACTTTTCTATTTTTTAGACACAATCTAATACTACACGATACAACATATGGAACTTTATTTCAAATAGGGTTCTAAAATTTGCGTTCCTTACAAACTATGCATGACAAACAAAGAAAGGTATATAACATTGATATTTATTATTTTCATTAAGGGAATAAAACAAACAATTGTTACTTAGCTTTGTAATCATGAAACTAAAACAATCCATACGCTTACCTTTTGTGATAAAACACAATTTTATAAGAAATCTTTTGGAAGACATAAAACAACCTCTTTTAGCAAACAATATTTTTTTTCTTCATCAAGATGTAAATATACTTTCAATACTTAGGACACATACACATTTACAATACATATTTTCTAAGTCTTCTTTCATAATAATTGTAGGGTTTGATTTCCAAAATGCATTCACTCCCCTAGAGGAGATCTAATCAATTTCCCCAAATTTTCATGTCAGACAGCTTCCATATAGCATTTAATTAATGTCAAACAATAATGTACAAGAGTTCTTTCAAGTTCCCTATTTCATAATTATTATAGATCCATCAAGAGAGGAAAAAGCACATGATTCCTACTACTATCCTCATAACCACAACAATTAAATCAGTAACATTAACTTAATGTACATAAATTTAATTTCTACCGTTTACCTATTTGTAACATTGCCCTTATACCCATTAATCTTTTGAGATAATCTCGTCTCCAAGTAGGAATTGAGTAACATACATAATAATATTCTTATAGCATTTATTTAGCACAACCACTTCTTTTCATAGTTGATTAATCACTTAGTATTGTTAACTACTACTAAGGAGTTGATCACAATGTATATAAAAATTGAATTTGTTTTCATAATACTCATCTAGGATCCTAACAATTCACTAGGTATCTAGAAATAAATATATTTATTAAAAAAACTTACAATGTTAGTATAGATAATCCATTATTGTACATACTCTTCTCTAGACTTTCTTGATTGTTAGCTTAACTCATTTACTATGAAAATTAACATGGCATGCATAAATAATATAGCTTCTTACCAAAACAGGGATACAAATTCTTCTTCCAAAATGAAAATGTGAATTATAGCCTATGTTAAAATCTTGGGGATGCAAGTCCTTCACCCAAGGGTTTCTTAATTAAGCATTTACAAATTTTCCTGATATATTATTGCCTTTTCTAAACAATTTTTGTCCTTCAAAACTTTTTTCTTAAGAGGGAAGAGAGAGACAGAGAGAAATACACATGGAAATAAATTATTTGTTTCTTACCTTTCAAGTTCCTACTTCAAGAAGTCACAAGAGAGGGGAAAGATAGAGATCATTCAAACTGTTATTATATACCAAACTATCTATTACAACCTTATTCACTCCTGTGTCCTAGTTCCTCATTTCACACAATGATCTATGCCACCACCCTCTTTCATCTTTTGCCAAGAATAAGAGAAAAAATCATTTTCAAATTTTAAACCAAGACACGACACCAAATTTTTCACATCTTTCCTAGGTACAAATTATTAGCCATGAACTTTAATTACTACCATTCTCGTCCTACAAGAATAAAATCAAGTACTGCCACAATCATTTCTTTCTTCGCATTAAAGGTGCAAAGGAAATTAATTTCTAAGAAGGAAGTCAATTGGGAATTTATAAGAAGATAAAGTGCACAAAATTTCCAATAAAATATATTATAGGTAGGGTCAGGAGATAATATCACCTACCACAGTAATTAAAACATCAAGTATCCTTTTTACTTTAGGTTTTCCTAGAGATAACAATGTCATTTATCAACAAGACGATGACGCACACAAGTCTAAGGAATTCCTTAACATCCTATTTATAGAAATCATCCTTTTAACACATCATTAATCTTAGAATGAAAAATATAACCCAATCATAGAGGAGTCAGTTTACCTTAATAAGATAATGTATCATAAATATAAGAAACAAAGCCTTCATTTCCTCAGATTAAAATTTTGCTGGCATAGTGATGAAAACAAAGGAGACAGAGATAAAATATTCAATGTTATGCATAAGTGAGCTATGAGTCCCAGAGTTCCCAGTGTGGAAACCTAGGGCTCTGATAGCACGACTGAAGAAACTCAAAGTCACCATAATATTTTTTTAACCCTGGGGTTTCAAATGAGACTTTGCACGAGCCACACAATCATCTTGAAAATCAATGGCCCACATGAAATCTCTTTAACATTGAAAGCATATTCCTTCACTTGTGATATAATGCGACCAAATCATTTCGCTAAGTATAAAAAGAAAATGGAATATTATTTAAGATTAAAGAGACACCATGACTAACATTAAAACATGAAAAGATCATATAAGTTAAGTGATTTTAGATTTTCTGAAAAAGTAACTGCAAAATAGAAACATATTATGAAGAACTAAGGTTTTCTCTTGAATAAGAATGAAAAATAACCTAGGACCTAGGGTTCTTCATATTTCTTTGATTTTATCACTTGGAGATCATCATTTGTGGAGGAATTTTTTATAGCACTTAACAAGAATTTTACATTTATGCAAGAATCTGACTGGGAAATCAAAAACTTTTCAGCAAGAATTCAAAACTAGAAATACAACCAATACAGATCACAAGCAGAAATCAAAGAAAATATCATGCCCCCTATCCTTTCATTTCTATCATTGGAGCATCATTGAAGTACATAGAATATATGATAATTGAAATAACAATAATGAGAAAGCAGTCATTCAAAGAAAAATATCTTGACTTCTTCCTTGTTTCTCTAGTATTTGGACATCATGGAGTTACTAAGGAGTTAGAACTCTTGCAAGTATACCACACAACTTGTCATTTATATACTTGTGTGTTGATTGGGTATTGGATTATTTGATCACCTAATGAAAATATGAGTATTAAGAAATACTGTTGTTTGCTGATTGAAATATGGTCTGATCAGTGGTAATAAAAAAACACCCTTGTTTGGTTGGTGGTATTGATAAATACCTTTGTTTGATTGGTGGTATTGAGAAATACCATTTAGAATGATGAATTGCCTTGAGTTGAAGAAAACTTTCCTTTTGATAAAGATATGACTTGATTTCAAGCCATGGTGATTAGGAATGGACCTAGCGAGAAACAAGGATTTTCTTTATGAGCCAAGAGGATATTTAGCACATGATAAAGAGTTATCTGAGCATTGTGTTGGTACTCTCAAATTTGGCACAAATTTGGAGTGACTAATTTAAAAATTTTCTCTTAAGCAAGGTGAGTACCCCTAAAAAACTTTTTGAAGAGGCCTAATTAAAGTGCAAGTAAAATAAGACCTGATGATTATTATGTGAAACCACTTGGAGAACATGTAAAAAAAATATCGTGGAATAAATATAGTGGGTTACAAGTTTCAGATATCATATTGGATGTGTTTTTAAGATACATGTTTAGAGGTCTTTACCCAATTCTGCATTTGTGCACGTTTCCAGTTTTACCAAGTGACCCACTTTGTCGGTTTATATCTTTAGCCGAATTGATAGGAATTACATAGAAATTTCTCTGAGATATTATACACATGAAAATGAGTCTACACACCCATTTTTAGATCCCTCTAAGGGAAAATGATAATTTTTCCAAAGAATTTCCATTTGCAATTAATTATGATTCCTAGAGTCTAAAATATAGAATTATGAAGTTACCTACTTTGAAGTCTTGCAATTTGTACCTGGTTGAATGGAATGGAAAATTGAATGCTCCCCTATATTGTAATCATGAAAAAGTTCCCCTACGAATATTTAGAGACCTTGGTAAATCCATCTGATCGCTTTACTCAGCCGATTCCAAATTAGATTTATGAAGTCACTGGTTTTAAATTCAAAAAGTCGTAAGAGGCTGACTTTGAGGAGTTGTATTGATTGACCAGTTGGTTATTGGAGCATGCTAGTGGAAGCATTGTATCCCTTATATGAAAATTAATAAATGTATAGATATTTAGATTCTAAGCGCTTCATTTGATGTATTTGTGAAGTAAAAATCAGATGGATTTAATTCAGTTTTTGTGGGCTAAATAACTAGTCATCCAGGAGGCTAAATTTGCATGTTAATATTGTGATGCATTTTTATGATCATGATGATTTAGTGATTTCTCTGCATGCTATGTATGAAGGTATACCAACTTGGAATGTTTCAAGGATTTAGGAGTTGATTTTCTAATTTTCACAAGAGGATTCTAAAGTTAGTTTACTGTGTTTTCACACCTCTACTTTCAGAGTGTTTTAGAATCGTCATTCTTGATTAGGGATATCTTGCACCCAATTTTATATCAGACAAGATCCTTTAACACACATTCTTATTTTTCTTGAGTAAATAGATCTACACAGTATCATTTTCTTAAGGGATGGTTTGGTTTTCTTTGAAAGTTGATACTAGGATCAGTTTCTGTCATTTTTGTAAGTACCTTTGTAGATTGTAAAAATGGTCAACTTTGGAGATTAAAATCTTCATCCTCATAAAGAAACATTGGAGAGTTGTTTTTGCAGAGTAATAGTATATATGAATGTCTTCTAGTATTCTAGATTTGGGTTCTTCATTAGGATTTTTTATCATTTTTTACAGCCTATTCCAGAGGCCAGCTATCATATTCTGGTTATTTTACAAAGGATATCAGAGTTTATTTTAATGGACACCTTCTTGAAACAGATTCTGGATGCACAATTACAAAGTTTGACAAATAGTATGACTGCAGGAACATATGCATGCATGAATAGATTGTCCCAACCAAGTCGTGAATCAGAGACAACTATGTTGAAATTGATGAACTCAAAGGGGGCTTAATTAGCTCCATATATTGGTTTTGATATTTACTAGGAAATAGTGGAACATTGGTTAAAGAGATCTGAAACAATTGTTCCTGATGTTCCTTTATTATTTGAGGCAAAATTGATCTAGCTCACAAAGCTTGTTGTAGTGGTTTTTTCCTCAAACTCAACTTTAATGGCTTATGGATATGGATGTAATCTCTGGAGAACAAGACATTGAACTGAATAAATTCTAAATTGCCATTGGATTTGAAACGAGACAAAGTTGATATTGTAATAGACAATCCAGATTCATTAGAAGAAAAAAAATATCAAATCCATGATATTTCACTTAAGATTAATGGCCCATTAACATGGAAAGAATATATGTGATCAAGAAGAGGAATTATAAAAATCACTGGTGCAATAGCCTTTTATAATTTTAGTATTGACCCATAGGTTGTCCCTCTGATTTTGAGAAGTCTCAAGGGATTACTTTTACTGCTATAGGAGAGAAGGTATTTTTTAGGGTGTAACCGATAGTTCTAAATCATGTTGGTTTTCAAATAATGTAAATGGGAGGAGACCTGCGCTAGACAATGGAGGAGATGCTGCTTTAAAAAATTGATGGAATGACACAGAGAAAAGCTCATGCAGTTTTTTTTTAAAACCAAGGAGCATAGCCTACACAGTTAGAAGATATAAAAAGAAAATTTAAAAACCAATACATGCAGGAGGTGTAAAGAGTCTGCACATATTTACAAGCTAAGGGAGGAAGGCCAGTGCATAGTAGAAAGACTTTAGAGATTTCAAAGAAAAAACATTGGTAGGTGTAATGCCAGATTCCACAACCAGTGTGATTTCCTCCCTGTGCAGGGAATGCAAAGGATAAAAAAAGTTTAAAGGTATATGTTTACCAAAGCCTACGTAGATGATATGGGGGATAAATGGAATTGGTAGGGGTAAAACTAAATGCTACAAATTTCTCCAAAGGAGGCAGCGCAGCAATTGAAATAATTTTTTTTAAAAAAAAAGCTTTGCAAAGCCAATGTTATTGGCAGGTATTGTATTCCATCAACCGTGCATGATATACGGAAGGAAACACATTAATCTAGAGAGTTGCGCATGATCTCAAGGCTGTACAACATGGAGCCAGCGGGTGGATGGTCAAAGTGCAGTGGGAACTTTATCCCACATGCGTTGTGGGATGGTAGTTTTGGATGTTTATATATGCTAGCGCATAAAGATTAAAATGAAATAAGAGCCAAGGGATTGAAGGCTTCTGCACTTGGCTAGTGAAATGTGGTGCTAACATGGAGATAAGAAATGAAATTTTAATGTGCTGGGTAACATAGGTTTTTTGAAAAACTACAAAGAGATTTATCCCACATTGGTGGGGAGTGAAACTTTAAAGTGTTTATAGCGAAACACACATGCAATGTAATCCAAAGTAAGAGCTAGAGATCTTGGTCAGTTGAGAGCCTATTGAGTAAATGAGAATGCCCTTGGCTGGAGGTGATAAGAAAAAAATTTTGGTCGCGCAAAAGTTGAATTTTTTATAAAAAAAACGCATGAAACATTATCCCACATTGTTGGGGCAGAGGATTTTTTCAATCTTTAAATGGAATACTGCTCACAAAGTAATTTGAAGAAGGAGACCCAAGGCTCTAGGTGCACAAGCAGTGGTGCCTTGGTAAACATGTTAGGCAAGCGACAACAAAGGAAGAAAAAATGATTTTTGTAGAGCCCGCAGGGATGATGTGATGGGCACATGGAGTTGTAGAGACATCTGAGGTGGTACACATCTTGAGGTAGCAAGATCGATGTCTGACTTAATATATTAAAGGAAAGAAGATAAAGGTTTGGGCATCAAGCCATTACATCTATGTGACACATGGAAATACAGCAAGCCAGGAAACAGTAGGACAGACGAGGTGGTGGTGATGTGGTAGCACGATGGAGAGGCCTATAAGATGGGCGCAGATCCTGACAAAAATGAAATAAATGGATCACTTAATAGATGAAGGGAAAAGATGCAAGGAGGATAACCATTAATTCATTAAGGGGAAAGATGCAAGGAGGATAACCATTAAGCAATTAAGCTTACATGACATGTGGCACTTGGACATGTGGTGGGCCTAAGAAGATTTGTTGACATAGGTTCCCAGGTGGTCTCATAGAGCCACTCAGAGGGTTCCACATGGCAAATTGTGGTGCATCGTGAGTAGACTAAAAGAACATATTAAAGTGCTAATTAAAATGCAGAGACTAACCTACACAAAAAAAGAGAAAAAGATGAAATATTAGGTTAAAAGTGAAGAAAGGAGCTAAAATGCTGATATAATATTCAAATAAAATATTAATATATCTAATGTGACTATTTAGTGTGCAAAGGTACTACGCAAACATAAATATAATTGAAATACAAAAATTAAAGGCGGAGACATGTGCAAATAGAGATAAACAAATTTATGTAAAAGCATCTACACAATGCTTTTGTTATTTTTCCCTCAAATATTTATTTTCATGAATAGATTGGAGAGTATTTTCAAAGGAAAAACAAAGGAGATATTTCTGCAGATAAAATCAGATTTTGATAGTTGAAGAGGGGATCAGTTTCAGATATTTTGGGAAAGGATAGGTGTTTAGCAAAGTAGCAATATGATGGTTTCTTTTTCTACATATTTAAATTTCTTCCCTTTAAACAAGGTTCCAAATTCTTGGCCTCCACAGTGAGTTTCAAGCTGTGCTTAAATCCAAGAGCTTGCAATTTTTCTTGGTTACATTAGGGATATAGATGACATATTGTATTATATTGTAGGGAGAATAAAATAGATGTTTTTAGATATTTTGCATATTATTGAAGTGGTAAATGTTTTAGTTCAAATTGATGTAGAGGCAAGATTCATCATACTTAATACAATTTTCTCAGATTCAAGTCTCTCGTTGGTATCTATCTTTTGAAGTTTGGATTTTCTAGTTCACTGCATAGAGTTTATCTATGTATATGCCATTAGTCTTCAGTTCTAATCTAGGATCAGATTAAATGATGTCATGGATATGACATAGTTCATCTAATTATCTAGAGGAGGATTTTATAAGTAGTGTTTGGTCTGATATCATTTGTATTTATGGCTTTGAGTCTCTGACGGTAGTTTTTTTCTATATCGTGCTCCTGAACTAGAAGTATTGCCCAATGGATAAGGAATTGATCATAAATTAGTGCATTCCTTGTTGATACATGTCAGATCGGTCTTGGCTATGTTTTTCAACTTGAAAATAAATTCTGAAATATCCTATTTTTAATGTGGTTTGTGGTGTTGTACCAATCTCATGCTCCACTTCATGGTCATTGTTCAATGGGTGATTAACCGGTTACCTAGTATCTCCCAGTCGTGTTGAGCCTATGTGAGATCTCTACCTGATTGATTCCTTACTTAATATTTGAAGGTGTTGAAGGGTGTCCCCCCTTGGTTTTGCAGAATCCAAAGCATAGAAGGATAGATCTGCACCCTTGTTAGTTGGTCCTTTTCATTCTATTGTGAACTACTTGGATTTGGCTACTCTTAAAGATCCATTGCAAAGTGAAAATTTTGTTGTCTAGTTATCACAACATAAAAAACAACCAACAAAATGGCAACTCTACTGGGGATATTTGTATTAAATGCATAGTTAATAAGGTCAATTGAGCTTGGCTCCTTGCCTTCTTAATTTTCAGTCCAGTTAAATCTGTCCAGAATTGCATAGAGTTGAAAAGTTATTTTTATGTTATTAGGTTTGAAGGATATTGTTTTGTATCTGAGATATTTTTCTCCAAGAGTTTACGTCTTATGAGGAGTTAGTTGTATCTTGTAAAGGTCATTTTGCAAAGGGTTTGTCCTTGTAAACTTTCATAATAATATTTCCCTATTTGTATAGGATGGTGATTCCAATCTCTTTAGTAGTCCTAAATCAAAAATTATTTTAAATAGATACAAGATAAGAAAAGTTGTCACAAGATCTTGAGGTGAAGCAACATCCCAAAGAATAGCAGGCTAAGCTTCTAATTTTTCAAGGAATGGACACCAATGGAGAAATCAATGAACATGCAGTGCTCCCCCATCATGAAATTCAGAATGTTTAAATGCACAAGTGTGAAGATATTTTGAGTTGGGATTACATCTCAGTGGTTTTGATTTTTTTGTCCTCCAAAAGGAGGTGGTGACTCTACAAAAGTTTTAGTGTAAGGGGTGAAGGTGTGTTGATGTTTATAGCTTTGATCAAATAAAATGATCATAATATTATGAGAAAATAAATAACTGATATATTAATATATGTATGATAATAATGGTTATTACTACTATATATATTAATATACATATTTAACATTATCTCTTTATAATATTATATTAAATAAACATCATTGAATTGATAATATTATTATTC
The DNA here is from genome assembly GCA_018584345.1 of Thuja plicata. Taxonomy (NCBI): domain Eukaryota; kingdom Viridiplantae; phylum Streptophyta; class Pinopsida; order Cupressales; family Cupressaceae; genus Thuja; species Thuja plicata. Next base: position 1,001,205 of record MU224273.1, read on the forward strand.
AGATAAAACAATATATTATTCTACATTATATATGCAGATTAATATATATAATAATAATGATATTATTATATATATCAATATACATATACAATGTATAATGTATATTATAATTGATAAATTAATATTTCATACTCCTATGCAATACCAATTAGTATTGGTTAATACATTGTCGTCGGTTTGGATAATACTGATTGACATCCACTTTCTTAATACCGATTGTCATCAGTTTAGTTATGCAATATGTGTTGACCAAATTCTATGCATTCCAATTAATATCGGTTCCTATCAAATATCGATCGGATGTTGATTGGTTGAAATGTGAGACTGATTGTGTAATGATAGGGTGATGTAATACAAGATCTCCAATGTGTATCGATTTGTATCAGCTAACTTAATGCATGGTTATCAGGCAGTTTAAGTATGCCGATTAGTATTTGAACTGTTAATATATCACCCGCAATTTGTTATCAGGTTAAAAGGGTTTTCTATGAAAGCACATGACATTATAGAGGCATGTCTCCTTAAGGAGACATGTCTCTATAATGGCATGTCTCACAAATCATTTATATATATATATATATATGGTCATTGGTTTTTTAATAAGGGTGAAGCATATAATACAACATACAATGTGAGTCTTATTTATTCAATCTATAGTTAATCGATATCAACATATTTATATATATCTATTATTATATCAGTAATAATATATATCTTCTGATTATATATATCACATATATTGAGGTTATATAAGAAAAATTAAAAGTCACATATTCTGATCCAAAACTTAACATGGTATTAGAGGAAGGCAAATGGAATGAGACTCGAAGACAAACTTGAAGGTGCCTCTGATTTTGAATCATGGAAACTTTGAATGATGTTGGTATTGAGGAAGAATGAGCTAAAGACAATAATGGAAAATCCTTGTAAACCTAATGGAAATTTATGAGCAGAGTCAGTGGGAAAAATTTAGACAAGGAGTAAGTGCTCGCTCCAAACTCTCCAAATTTGATCAACTACATTCAAGAAGAGTATAAAGGAATCATGAAATCCAGAAGAGTAGACACCTTATGATTGAGAGGGAGTTAACTAAACACTTCTAAGGTAAAGTTGACATGGTTATTGATTATTATACTAATGTTATTTTATAACTATATGGGCCCTGTGAAAATCATAAGGAAGTGACGACTTCCAAATGATTATCACTTGTATTCGGTAAAGTTATTGTAAGGTGATGATCTTACAATAACTTTGTATTGTGGATAGAATCACCGATAGAGGCAATCCACACTGAAGCTCATGAGTTTGTGGATAGAATCGCTGATAGAGGCAATCCACACAAGAGCTTCTAGATAGAATTGTTGATTGAGGCAATCCACACCCTCAAGCTCATGAGTTTATGGATAGAATCGCCGATAGAGGCAATCCACATGAGAGCTTGTGGATAGAATCACCGATTGAGGTAATCCACACCCTGAAGCTTATGATTTTGTGGATAGAATTGCTGATAGAAGCAATCCACATGAGATCTTGTGGATCGAATCACCGATTGAGGCAAACCACACAATGAAGGTTGTGGTTGTGGATCGAATCGCTAATAGAGGCAATCCACACAAGAGCTTGTGGATAGAATTTTTGATAGAGGAAATCCACACCAAATCTTGTAAGCTTGTGGATCGAATCGCCGATGGAGGAAATTCACATGAGACCTATGGATAGAATTGGCGATGTAGGTAATCCACTTGAGAACAAAGTTTCACAATTTATGAGCTTATTGTGATGTGCATTTTATCTTCCCTAGCTAAGAGGGAGTGTTGATGTTTATTGCTTCAATCAAATAAAATGATCATAATAATATTATGAGAAAATAAGTAACTAATATATATATATATATATATATATATGATAATAATGGTCATTACTAATATATATATTAATATACATATTTAACATTATCTCTTTATAATATCGAAGTAAATAAACATTGAATTGATAATATTGTTATTCAGATAAAACAATATATTATTCTACATTATATATGCACATTAATATATATAATAATAATAATGATATTATTATATATATCAATATACATATATAATGTATAATGTATATTATAATTGATAAACTAATATTTCATAATCCTATGAAATACAGATTAGTATCTGTTAATACATTGTCGTCAGTTTGGATAATACCGATTGACATCCACTTTCTTAATACCGATTGTCATCGGTTTAGTTATGTGTCGACCAAATTCTATACATTCTGATTAATATCGGTTCCTATCAAATATCTATCGGGTTTTGATTGGTTTAAATGTGAGACCGATCATGTAATGATAGGGTGATGTAATACAAGATCTCCAATGTGTATCAATTTGTATCGGCTAACTTAATGCATGGTTATCGAATGGTTTAAGTATGCCGATTAGTATTTGAACTGTTAATATATCACCCACGATTTTTTATCGGGTTAAAAGGATTTTCTATGAAAGGACATGACATTATAGGCTCATGTCTACTCAAGGAGACATGTCTCTATAATGGCATGTCTCACAAATCATATATATATATATATATACATATATATATATACATATACATATATATATATACATATACATATACATATATATATATATACATATACATATATATATATGTATATATGTATA
>MU224273.1:1003983-1029866 GCA_018584345.1 Thuja plicata
TATATATATATATATATATCTATTATTATATCAGTAATAATATATATATCTTGTGATTATATATATCACATATATTGAGGTTATATAAGAAAAATTAAAAGTCACATATTCTAATCCAAAACTTAACAAGGTGACTTCAGATCTAGCATTTTGCAGCCACTACAATGTGCCAGGTATCTTTCTTTTCATGGGTAACATTTTTCCATGAAAATAGTTTATGAATGGTTCCCTATCAAGTGATAGAAACACTAGTTGAAAAGGAATAGTATTGAAATATTGTTTGCATGCTACTTTGTTGTTAGTTTCAGCTCTTATCTTTGGTTATGGTATGTAAAGGGTTTTAAAAGTTTGGTCAAGTTCTTGGTGGTCAAGCTAAAGTGTTTATGAAGGTATGTGGGAATGTACTTTGATTATTTGCAGCCTTGTGTATGTTGAGTGTAACCATTCCTAATAAGATTTCTTAGCAATATAGTAAATAGGGTCTCAACATTAAGTTGCATGCAACCCTAAATTTTAATTGCATTTTGGGTTACCCAAACTTTATTCCATCTAAAATCAGATAATACATGCCTAAATTAAGTGGTATAAAAGAGGAATTGGCTGAGAAGCATTTGAATGAGTTCATTAATATGATAGAGGAATTTGATTTTGTTCATGAGGATATCATTATGAAGTTGATTTCACAATCTTTAACGAATGAAGCATGAGAATGGCTCTCATTTTTGTTGCCACAATCTATTAGCTCATGAAAAGAATTGGAAGTAGCATTCAATGAATAGTTCAAAGAATGGGTTAATGAATATGATTTTATTTATGATTTCTTTGATACTCATATTGGAGATGAGGAGCTGGTATCTAATTTCAATCTCATATTTATGAAGACATTGAAGAAAATCTCTGAGAAGTGTAGACCCCAAGATGCCATGGCTTTGGTTGTATACTTATGTGCGTTTGATAAAAATATGGGTTACAAGCTGAGATATAAAGAGCCTCATAATTTATATCAAGCATGCCAGATGACAAGGGACATTAAAGGAATGATGAATTTTGGTTTCATTGGATGTCATAAATCTAAAAATACAACTTCTCATGGGACTGCATGGGGGGATGAATATAGAAGTGTAGAAGCTCCATGGAATTCTCAGAATGCTGTGAGTTTACTGCCCCAAATGACACACAGATAACTAATAAAAATCATATTGAGAATGCATATTTTAACCAGAAGTATAAAGTTTTTGCTGACTCTTCTACACATATTCATTTTCAAGTTGAAACATAGGTAAAGGAGCAAGTAAGAGATGAGATTGATTCAATAACAGAGGTTCAAAGACAAACTTCCTATGATGAACATGTAAGTGATAAATATGTTGAATATGTTGTAAATGTTGATTTAGATAATTATCAACATGATGGTCGAGTCATACATTTGTCTTATGTATCTCCTAGCAATGTTGGTTATGTTTCTCATGAGGCTAATATTGAGCCAAGAAGTTATATAATGTACTTGGAAGGAGTGGATAAGAATCAGCATGTGTTTACTCCAGCTCTATGTGTCCAAAATTCTATGTATGAAGAATTGATTGATGTGTGTATGCATGAAGCCAATCTTGTGAAGGATTATGTATGTGATGTTTCAGCACAAGAGCTCTTTCACACAGTTGGTTGTTTTTATTTTCAGTATTCTCATCAGCTAGGTATGCTTAATCCAATGTGTAAATCTGAAAATATTGAATGCCTAAGTGATCATAATAGCCTTGCAAGTTTTGTTGAAACCAATGAGGATTTTCCTTTTGAAAATCATGATTATAATTGTGTATCTTCTCAAGCTCATAGGGTTGAATGTGGTTCGAATTCAAGGATGGTGTTGATTCATATTTTTCTATCATTGATGAAGATGATTGTGATATTGAAAGTGACTATGGATATAATGAAGTTTTTAATCCACTCTTTGATGAAGAAGTAGATATGGACAAGCTAGTGCTTTCCTATTCATATTTTGAGAAGGGTTTCCATGTAGTTTCTAATCACTTGTATGAGGACATAGTTAAAAATTCAATTGATTTGAATGATATATAAACTTATGAAAATAATAAATATGGGAACCAGGATGAAATGTCTAGTTCAATATCCTTCTTTAATGATCAATCTTCTTCTATTGTTGATTTTGAATATTATTGTAGCTTGGAAATGAATGAAGTTTCTTATTATGAACCAAGTCTAAAATCATAAGTTATAATTCAAAGCCATTCCCCTGAATGTTGGTGTAGTATGTATGGGGTTGAGTGTGAGAATATTTTCTTTGATATCCAAGCACTCGCTGAGGTAAATCATCATGATGTTGGTTATGTGGTTGAGCTTGAATGTTTTAAATTTCCAATGCAGCTAGTTGAGTACTTATTTGAGCATGTCAAGGAGATTGATAATGAAGAATATCATATTGCATATGAATGTTCACCATGGTTTGAGTACCAAGGATATTTTCCAGATTATGTATCTTTTCAGCCAATGCATGATTTTTTTATGCCACAAGATGATAGGTGTAATGAAACTAAAAAGTGTGATAGTGGCATGAATTGTGCAATTTTTTTTGGGAGTGGTTGATTGCTTGGAAATAAGTTTTATAGAATGATCATACTGCTGAATGATGAAAATTAGACATTTGACAGAGGTAAGTGATGATTTCAGTTTTGTGACTGTTGGCCATTTGTGAATAATGTATATATTGTATATCCACTTTGCTTCCATTTGTGTGTGGTTTGTTTTCAATAAGGAACATGGTTTTGGGAAGTCAACAGAAGAAGTCTAATTGATTTTGAGTGGTCTGCCCCACCAAAGATTCAAGATTCTCTACATCCCCCCAAGGGGCACATGTCTCTAGATAGATCCACTATTGGTACTCTCAAATTTGGCACAAATTTGGAGTGACCAATTTAAAAATTTTCTCTAAGGCAAGGTGAGTACCCCTAAAAAACTTTTTGAAGAGGCCTAATTGGAGGGAAAGTAAAATGAGACCTAATGATTTTTATGTGAAACCACTTGGAGAACATGTGAAAAACCTATCATAGAATAAATATAGTGGGTTACAACTTTCAGATATCATATTGGATGTGTTTTTAAGATACCTGTTTAGAGGTCATTACCCAATTCTACATTTGTGCACGTTTCCACTTTTACCAAGTGACCCACTTTGACAGTTTATATCTTTGGCCAGATTGATAGGAATTACATAGAAATTGCTCTGAGATATTATAGACATGAAAATGAGTCTACACACCCATTTGCAGATCCCTATGAGGGAAAATGATAAGCTTTCCAAAGCATTTCCATTTGCAATTAATTCTGATTCCCAGAGTCTAAAATGTAGAATTATGAAGTTGCCTACTTTGAAGTCTTGCAATTTGTACATGGTTGAATGGAATGGAAAATTGAATGCTCCCCTATATTTTAATCATGACAAATTTTTCCCATGAATATTTATAGACCTTGGTCAATCCATCTGATTGGTTTACTCAGCCGATTCCAAATCAGATTTATGAAGGGTCACTGGTTTTAAATTAGAAAGTTGGTAAGATGACGAATTTGAGTAGTTGTATTGATTGACCAGTTATTCATTGGAGAAGGGTAGTGGAATAATTGTATCCCTTATATTAAAATTAATCAATTTCCATATGTTCAAATTCTAAGAGGTTCATTTGATGTATTTGTGAAGTAAAAGTCAGATAGATTTTATTCAGATTTTGTGGGCTAAATGACTAGTCATCCAGGAGGCTGACTTTGCATGTTAATATTGTGATGCATTTTTATGATCATGATGATTTAGTTATTTCTTTTCATCCTATGTATGAATTTATACCAACTTGGAATGTTTCAAGGATTTAGGAGTTGATTTGCTAGATTTCACAAGAGGATTCCAAAGTCAGTTTACTCTGTTTTCACACCTCTACTTTTAGAGTGTTTCAAAATTGTCATTCTTGATCAGGGATATATTGCACCCAATTTTATATCACACAATATTGTTTAACGCACATTCTCAGTGTTCTTGAGTAAATAGGCTTGCATAGTATGAGTTTTGTTAGCACTTTTTCTTGTAGAATCACAATATAGCTATTCAAGCTTCACTCTCAGATTCCCAATTCCAGATTCATACAGAGAAAAAGCTAATTAACAAGGATATAATCCTTCTACAATTTGGGCTCCACAAACCCAGGTGGGTACACCTTATACAAGTTACTGCCTAACAATAAACTTATCAATGGATTGGGGTTTACACTGATTCTCCAATTATCATTTATTGCATCAGCTGATGAAACACATTACAGATGGATGTAATCAACTTGATACAGGAATTAGCAAACAAAAATATAATTATGATAATAGTAGACAATAGTGAAACAAGGATTTTTATGCTTCTTCTTTTTAAATTTCTTTGACTTACAAAGGCTAACCTTTTGATTCACTCTTCAAGGAATCAGTAAAATTAATTGTACCTTTTGAATAAAACCAAACATGAATATTCTCAGTAACAAAAATGTAAAAATTAATTTGATTTATGATTGATGATGAGAACTACTTATCAGAACTTAGACCAGTGCCTAATCCCAGGCAAAGAGTCCAATGAGATGTAAATCCATAGAAAAATAATTAATAAGAACACAAATAAGATCCTAGATAGAGTGCCTTACAAACTATCCTCTCATTCTCACATCCATGTATCAAATTTTTATAGTAATACCTAGCCCTCTAGAATTACTCACAAGACTGACTCCCTCTTTGAAGGAAACTCACAAGTAATTGCACAGTTACTTTATAACCAGTATGTTTAAAATGCCTTACAAACTAAACATACAAGAGTATGAAAAAGTACAAAAAGACACCATAGAACTGAAATAGGAGATTCCACTATATTTTATTAATATCCTTTTGCTTCATTACATTCAGACAGACCAAATCTTGAAAAACTAAACAAAATATTAAGTCTTCTTTGCAGTTGTAAATTCATCGTCCTTTCAAAAGTCTTCTAACTTTCAATATATAGTTTTCTCTAGTCATCTTGGAATCCTTAAAAATCAAGGATGCAACAAGCATAAGATGACTAAGATAAAACACAAAACCTACAACACAAATATAAGACAAAATAATAGGTGGAATGATAACCACTTTTGTTACAAGATATTCAAATTAGTTTGTCCTTTGACCACCTGGTTATTGTACTTGCCTTAAACTTGTTTGGAAATAAGCATCTGGAATTTGTTGTCCTTGATCTTGTTGATGTAGAATATTTTTTCCTTTCCTTGTCTCATTCAAACTACTGGGAAACATTGTCATTTGTTTCCTTTTACACATTATCATCTTCTCCCTGATCAACTTCATTGTATCTGTCCTTCTAGGAGGTATACACCTCATCACTTGGCCAAGTGAAGTTGATGAATTCGTCATTTTTTCTATTAATCTCATTCCAACTAACACTTGCCTTCTCAATTTCCTCTCTCTATAATTCAAAAAATGATCCGGCTTTTCCAATGATTTCCACAGTTTGGACAAAAAAAAGTGTGCTTTCCAAAGTAATAACACTATTAGTCCTTAATGCAAAATCCTCATTCATTTGTCTCATCCATAATGGCTCATTTTGTATTTCACCATTCTTCTTGAACAAGTTAGGAAACATCTCATAATGATCCTTCAAATATTCCTTCCTCAAAGTTTCTACCTTTCTCACAATGATGCTCCTTTTGATGTCCAAGTCTATTAGTAATTTGAGACATTTATAAGTGCCAGTCAATATGATATCAACATTATTTTCTTATTTAGATGTAGAATAGAAGAAATTAAATTCTATCGTCTTTCCCTTCTATTTATCCATTATTGGATCCCATTTGTCCTTATCTTCATTAAATTCATCCAAGATGCTAACAATCTTCTTTCCTTGAAAATAGATAGCAACAAGACTTAAATCCTAGGTGCATTGCATGAGAGTGGCATGTATTTTATCATAATACATTTTTTGTACCTATGCCTCTACTTCTTTAAATGCTGCAAAATATTCAACCCATTTCTTCCTTGATTCTTCTAACTTGGTCCTTTCAGTAATTAGTTTTTCTCTTTCTAATTACAAATCTACTTGTGTAATAGGACTTGATGGCAAAGGGGAAGGAGGCAAAGTTACAATTGGGCTGGATGAAGTAGGCTAATGTGGATCTTGTGTTATCATCTTTTGAGGAGAAAATTGAGATATTTTTTTTCCCTCTAGGATAATAATTTTATTATCTTTTTCAATGGACTTTACCCTTTCATCATTATATGATTTCCTGATTACTTCAACCTGTGTCCATAAACTTTTAATCTCTTCATCTTTTCTCTAGGCTACTTTCATACTGAATTTAGCATATTCTAATGTGAGGTCAACTGCCTCTACTCCTGAAGTGTCTGCAACTCTCTTTACTAACAGGCTTCCTGAATGTTTAGCATGGTCATCTTCACCAGTTCGTTTACTATCTTTCTTCTTTATACACCACATTACCAGTGCTGCATGGTATTCACAAAATTTAACAGCAGTAGACACTCGAGTAGTGTGCATTGGTTTGGTCTCTTTTGTAATAACATCAAGGACAATAGCATCAACAAGATCCCACGGTGGAAGAATGAGAAATCCTTCTTTTTTTACCAATTCTCTGCCTTATTCAGGAGTGATTTTGTCAAACTTAGCTACCATCTCCTACTTTATTTTCTTTTCAATTTCATCTTTATCTCTATCAGGTTTATCATTTTGCAACTTCTAACATTTCTCTCTGAATTCATTAATGTAAATTGTCCAAAGGAATTGAATAAAATCCCTCACTTTAACAAATTGATCATCTTATAATAATTCATCACTAGGTTTCTTAGTGATAGGATCCAACTCCTTCCCAGAAAACACAGCTATTTTTAAGTCCATTTCAACATGTTTGGGTGCTCTGGCACTCCTTCTTGCAATTCCTAGGCTGTAACAAATACATATCCTGTATTTCCCATTTGCACTAATTTCTCAGCAGTGGCCTCTTCATCCATGTGCAGGGGAGATTGGGAAAGAGAATAAATATTATCTTGTTGTTGATCTCTTCCTTCCACCCTTTTCCTTTTTGGAGATGACAATGATTGAGTACTAGAGTCTAATGTTCTTTTCCCTTTTGGATCAAAAATATTTTCAACTCTTGGCAGGATTGTGCTATATCCTCTCCATTAGTATACCACATATTTCCTCGGTGGAACAACCCTTCCCTTTGTAGCTCTGCTCAAAATAGCCTTGGCCTTTTTTGGCTCTATTTCCATTACCTTCTTCTTCTTCTGGTCTAAGGCTTGCATAATGTCTTCAAAAATACTCATCAAGGATTCCACCTTCTTTGCCTAGGGCATAAATTATTTCAAGGGATCATATGCTTTATCAAAATGGTGGAAAAAATCCAATAATTTCTTATATACTAACCACTTTTCCTTCTTTATTTCTTGCTCCATCAAGTCAAATTCATTTCTAATTATATCCTTAGGAAAATTAAACTGATGTTCTAGAGCTAAACATTTAGTTCTTTTTTTGAACATCTCACTAATGAATCTCTCATTATCTGCACATCTTACCACTGATGTTGCCAACTGATAAGGATCCAGGTATTTGTGAAATTGGGTCCATCCTCCTTTAGTGATAATGAACTGGTGTGCTATTGTGATGGTACGGAAGATGCTACCTTTCATTTTTCCTGTCAATGCTTCCTCTTGTAACCCACCCAGTTGCCTAAGGATTTCTGCCAGGCCTATCTTGAGTGGAACCCTCTAAGGGAGGACATTTGGAGTTCCTTTGAAATTGTAAACCCTAATAACTGTTGAAAGAAGGTATAGAATGAAGTCACCACAATTGTGAACAATCTGAAACTATTTAACATACTTCATTGGTCTCAAAAGTCTTAACACATCTATGTGAATTCTTGGGTTATCTATGCATAACAATGCTCTAAGCCTGGAGGCAAAACATCTATCATAATTGATAAAACTGACCTCTTTCCTATCCCAAGACAAATCTATACTCCATAACTGAATTGGCAACTCGTCATCATCTTGAAATTTGATAAGATCCATTTCTTTCTCTAAATAGTCAGCATTATTATACAAGATCATGTGCATCATCATAGAGTACCATCCAAATGGCTTAACTATCTTAGACTCTTTTATGCCTACTAGACCTTGGTGCATTAGATCAACAATGTGATTAGCAAAGTAAAAAACAACAAACAAAGGTCGATGCAAAATCTGAACGATCATAAACATAAAGTGAATGGGCATTGTTGTATCCTCATCTTCTCCCAAAACATGACACAGGGCACTATACATCCCTCTAGCCTTGCCATTAAAATAAGCTAATTTGAAAGAATCTTGTGTGTTAGGGCCTACTACAATTGAACCCCTTATTTTATTGAAACACTCTTTCAAAGGCATAGTTCTGAAGTACTCCCTTTGATTCTTGTACACTTCTTTGAAATACTCAAAATCAATGTTATCCATCTGAACCGAAAGGTCACTCAACTTGAAAAAATTTCTTATCTCATCAGTTGTGACATGCATTAATATGTTCCCATTTGTATCTCTCAAAACCCTAGACACCTTATCATAAGTTTTGGCAATTCTGATCAACAAATATGTGTTCATAAACACTCCAAGAACTATCAATTTTCCTACATCCAAATCCCATATGTTACATTCTGGGATAGGAGCATTCGTTTGGCTGAAAGAAATTCTAAACAAACTAAGACCATTTATACAAACCTTGGCATCCTTATCCCACCTACCCAGATCATATAAACCCTCCCCAACTCTAAAATGATCACTTACATGCAATATCTATTTGAGTTTAGTAGATTCATTGGTGGATGCATTCAACTATTGTAAAAGATCATCACGCACATTCCTATCCTTGTAATCAATTTTACTAGTGAAATAAATTCTAGGGGCCATTTATGAACTTAGGGTTTCTTATAGTAACAGTATAAGACTTTATCAACACCTTGTTTATTCTTCAGAACTTGATTCCCTAATGCAAGTATGCATTTTAATATTTCAATAGTATGACAACAGGAAACTTACCCATTCTAAAATTTGTAACATAGAGTGCAAGATTACTGCAACTTTCAGTTTCACTTCAATCACTTCAATGGTTATGGAAACTTCAAACTCAAGTAATGAATTATATACTCAATAAAATAAATATCTTGCATCAAATTTTATCTGAGGTGGCCACACACTCTGTAATCAATTCATCTTGTTTGAACATTCGCGGCTCAACAGTTCATTGAACCCATTCTTAAAATTTTAAATCTGAACTATAGATCTTAACAACATCCATCTATCGTGTGGCTCTTATCACTTTACAAAAAACACTATTCATCTTGGACAAACATTAGCATGACTTGATCTCTTAAGCATTAGATCTCATGCATCTCCACCATAAGACTTTAAGTTAGCCATCTGATTTTTTCTAACCTGACCACCAGTTACTTTACCCCAGACTTTACTAACTGCAGATATAACTTTATAAGAGAAGCCATGCGTCAACACCACTTAATGGCTTATACACTAGATCTTCCTCATCTTTACCTTAAGTCATTAAGTGAGACATTGGATCCTTTTCAAACTGCATCCTCTTTATTTTATCCTTGCACTATATAGGGCCCGCCGACTACCATGCATCAACATGACTTAATCGCTTATACTGTAGGTCTCAATCACTTTATCACCCAATGTTTAAGTCAACCGTCAGATCAACCTTTAAATGATAAACCTTTAACTCCTTTCTTACGACCTCAGCTAGACCAATTAGGACACATGGCATCATGACTTAATGGCTTGTATGCTAGATTATGTGCATATTAATCATAATCTATCAAGTGAGTCGTTGGATCTTTTTAGAATTGTCAAGACTTTAATCTATGGTCACCTTAATGTTAATGGAACCCATGTCATCTCCAAGACACGTGTAAGAACAAATTAATGGCTTGAAAGATATATCTTTCTCCTCTTTGGATGAAGTCATTAATTCCACCGTTGGATTAAAGGGAATCTGACTGTGGTTTATCAAACAAATTTTCATAAATCTTGGGCCCGCCAAGACACATGGCATCAACACTTAATGACTTAAATGTTAGATTGTGTGCATCTTGATCATAAGCAATTAAGTGGACCATTGGATTAAAAAAAAAATTCATGACACATGATCTTAAATAAAAGACTTGTGGGCTTTCAAACTTTGGGATTATTAAAGTGCTAAAGACTTATGATAAATTGAACGCGGCCCAGTTTAAAAAGAACACATGGGTTATGGTCACTTAAGTGAATGAATAAAGTAACATGAAATTAGAACAAGCCAAGAAAACTTAGGTTTTTTCTTTAAATAGGTTATGACCCTAGACTTACGGTTTTCACAATTTCCACCATTTCAAAGCTTGGACATGACAATTTACTAGGAATTTTGGCATTACCCTAGACAAGACTTGACATTTTAAGGAAAATTTTCATTGGGAACCCAAAAAAATTAGATACACTCAGAAACCAGATATATATCCAACAATTTTCTTAAGGGATGGTTTGGTTTTATTTCAAGGTTGATTCCAAGATCGGTTTCCATCATGTTTGCAAGTACCTTTGCAGTTTGTAAAAATGGTCAACTTTGGAGATTAAAATCTTCATCCTCATAAAGCATCATTGGAGAGTTGTTTTTGCAGAGTAATAGTATATATTAATTTCTCCCAATCTTCTGGATTTGGGTTCTTCATGGGGATTTTTAATCAGTTTTTAAAGCTTGTTCCAAAGGCTAGTAATCATATTATAGTTATTTTATAAAGGATATGAAAGTTTATTTTAATTGACACCTTATTGAATTAGATTCTGGATGCACAATTACAAAGTCTGATAAATAGTATGATTGCAGGAACATATGCATGCATGAATAGATTGTCCTAACCAAGTCATGAATCTGAGACAACTATGTTGAAATTGAAGAACTCAAAGGGGGTTTAATTGCCTCCATATAGTGGTTTTGTTGTTTACTAGGAAATAGTGAACATTGGTTAAAGGGATCTAAAACAATTGTTTTTGATGTTCCTTTATTATTTGAGGCAAAAGTGAACTGGCTCACAAAGCCCGTTATAGTGGTTTGATCCTAAAACTTAACTTCAATGGATTATGGATAGGGATGGAAACTCTGGAGAAAAAGGCATTAAATCGAATAAATTCTAAACTGCCATTTGATTTGAAACAAGACAAAGCTGATATTGTAATAGACAATCCAAATTCATGAAAAGAAACAAATGATCAAATCCATGATATTTTATTCTAGATTAATGGCCCATTAACATGGAAAGAATATATGCAATCAAGAAGATGAATTCTAACAATCACTGGTGTAATAGCCTTTATAATTTTAGTATTGACTGTTGGTCCTCCCTCTAATTTTGAGAAGTCTCAAGGGATTCCTTTTACTGCTGTAGGAGAGAAGATATTTTGCAGTGTGTAACCGATAGTTATAAATCATGTTGGTTTTCAAATAATGTAAATAGGAGGAGACCTACATTGGACAATGGAGGAGATGCTGCATTAAAAAATTGATAGAATGACACAGAGAAAAGCCCGCGCAATTTTTAAAAAAAAAAAACCAAGGAGCATAGCTTGTGCAATTAGAAGATATAAAAAAGAACATTCAAAAACCAATACATGTGGAAGGTGTAAAGAGTTTGCATAGAGTTACTAGCTAAGGGAGGAAGGCCAGTGCATAATAGAAAGACTTTAGAGATTTCAAAGAAAATGCATTGGTAGGTGTAATAAAAGATTCCACAACCAGTGTGATTTCCTCCCTGTGAAGGGGTTGCAAAGGACAAACAAAGTTTAAAGGTATATTTCTACCAAAGCTTGCATAGATGATATGGGGGACGAATGGAATTGGAAGGAGTAAAACTAAATCCTACAAATTTCCCCAAAGGAGGCTATGCATTAGAGGCATGGAGGATGTGCAACAATTGAAATAAGTTTTTTTTATAAAAAAAGCTTTGTAAAGCCAATGGTATTAGCAAGTGTTGTATTCCATCAACCATGCATGATCTAGGGAAGGAAACACATTAATCTAGAGAGCTATGCATGCTCTCAAGGTTGTGCAACATGGAGAAACACTAGTGGGAGGATGGTCAATGCACAATGGGAAATTTATCCCACATGCGCTGTGGGATGGTAATTTTGGATGTTTATATATGCTAGCACATAAAGATTAAAATGAAATAAGAGCCAAGGGCTTGAAGGCTTCCGCACTTGGCTAGTGAAATGTGGTGCTAATAGGGAGGTAAGAAATGAAATTTTAATGTGTTGGGAAACATAGGTTTTTTAAAAAATACAAAGAGATTTATCCCACATTGGTGGGGAGTGAAACTTTAAAGTGTTTATAACAAAACACACATGCAATGTAATCCAAACTAAGAGCTAGAGCTCTTGGCCAGCTTAGAGCCTATGGATTGAATGGGATTTCCCTTGGCCAGAAGTGATAAGAAATAAATTGTGGTCGCACAGAAGTTGAAAAACTTAAAAAAAAACTCACGCAACATTATCCCACATTGGTGGGGTGGAGGAGTTTTTCTATATTTAAAAGGAATAATTCTCACAATGAAATTTGAAGAAGGAGCCTAGAGGCTTTGAGTGTGTAAGAAGTGGTGCCTCAATAACCATGCTAGGAAAGCAACGACAGAGGAAGAAAAAATAATTTTGGTGGGGCCTGTAGGGATGATGTGGTAGGTGTGTGGAGCATGAGAGGAATCTAAGGTAGCACACATCCTGAGGTAGAAAGATAAAAAAATGACTTAATGAATTAAAGGAAAGAAGATCAAGATCTGGGAATCAAGCCATTATGCCCACATGACACATGGTGATGTAGACAATCGGGTGACAGTAGAGTAGTTGAGGTGGTGGTGATGTGGCAGCACACTAGAGAGGCCTATAAGATGGGTCTGGATCCCGATGAAAATGAAATCAATGGATCGCTTAATGGCTTAAGAAGAAATATGCAAGGAGGATAACCATTAATCCATTAAGCATGCGCAACATGTGGCACTTGGACAGGTGGCGGGCCCAAGTAGAGCTATTGACATAGGCACCTAGATGATCTCATAAAGCTAGTTAGAGGGTGCCACATGGGAAGTTCTTATGCATCTTGAGTAGACTAAAAGAAAAGATTAAAGTGATAATTAAAATGTAGAGATTAACCTATGTAGAAACAAATAAAAATGTGAAATATAAGGTTAAAAGTGTAGAAATGAATTACAATGCTAATATAATACTCAAATAAAAGATTAATATATCTAATGTGAATATTTAGTGTGAAAATGTAATGTACAAACAAATTTATAATTGAAATACATAAATTAAAGGTGGAGACATGCGCAAACAAAGATACAACAAATTATGTAAAAGCCTATGTGTAATGATTTTATTATTTTTCCCTCAAATATTTGTATTCATGAATGGATTGGAGAGGTTTTCAAAGGAAAAAGCAAGGAGATATTTTTGCAAATAAAATTAGATTTTGACAATTGAAGAGGGGATCAGTTTTAGATTTTGGGCAAAAGGACAAGTGTTTAGGAGAAGAGAAATCTGATGGTTTCTTTTCCTACATATTCAGATTTCTTCCCTTTGTACAAGCTTCCAAATTATTGGCCTCCACAGTGAGTTTCAAGCTGTTCTTAACTCCAAGAGCTTCCAATATTTCTTGGCTCTATTAGGGATATAGCTGTCAGATCATATTAGATTGTAAGGAGAATATAATAGATGTTTTTAGATCTTTTGCATATTATTGAAGTGGTAAATGTTGTAGTTTAGATTGATGTAGAGGCAAGATTCATCCTACTCAATACAATTTTCTCAGATTCAAGTCTCTCCTTGGTGTCTATCTTTTGAAGTTTGGATTTTCTAATTCACTGCATAAAGTTTATTTATATATATGCCTTTAGTCTTCAGTTTTGATCTAGGATCAGATTAAATGATGGTGTGGATGTGACATAAATTCATCTGATTGTCTAGAGGAGGATTTTATAAGTAGTGTTTGGTTTGATACCATTTGTATTTATGGCTTTGAGTCTCTGACAGTATTTTGTTTCTATATTCTACTCGTGAACTAGAAGTATTGCCCAATGGATAAGGCACTGATCAAAAATCAATACATTCCTTGTTGATACATGTCATATCGGTCACGACTATGTTATGCAACTTGAAAATAAACTCTAAAATGTCCTATGTTTTATGTGATTTGTGGTGTTGTAACAATCTCATTCTCCACTTCAAGGTCGATGTTCAATGGGTGATTAGTCGGTTACCTAGTATCTCCTAGTCATGTTGAGCCTATGTGAGATCTCTACCTGATTAATGCCTTACTAACTATTTGAAGGTGTTTAAGGGTGTCCCACCCTTGGTTTTGTAGAACCTAAAGTGTAGAAGGATGGATCCACATCTTTGTTAGTTGGTCCTTTTCATTCTATTGTGAACTACTTGGAGTTGAGTACTCTTAAAGATCCATTGCAAAGTGAAAAGGTTGTTGTCCAGTTATCACAGCATAAAAAGAACCAACACATCGATAGAAAGAGAAGCTAGCTGACAAATGACACTTGTTTACCAGGTTTTCACCACTTGTGAAATTGCTATTTTTCTACCAAGGTATTTGTTTACCAGGTTTTCACCATGGTACTTTTTTCTTATTTTTGAATTGTTTTGTAGATTTCTCATTTTCTCTCTCCTTTGTTTTTGATATATTTGATTTTTTTATGTTTCCCAAGTGGTGAAAACCCATTTTCAACTTCTTTTTCTCCTTTTTAGGATTTTTTCAAGACTTTTTCCACTATTTTTGGATTTTTTTGGGACTTTTTCCATTGTTCAACTATTACTTACAATGAGCCAGGCATAGAACCAATTTAAATGATTGGTATTGTTGGGATCAAGAAGTTCATCTCCTTCTATTGTGGCCAACTAATAAGCCCCAGATCCAAATACTATTGTGATGATAAAAGGCCCTAACAAATTAGGTTCAAACTTGCCTTTCTTTTCTTGTTGTTGTTGATTATTGGAATTTTCATGTAGTAAAATACTATTGTGATGATAAAAGGCCCTAACAAATTTGGTTCAAACTTGCCTTTCTTTTCTTGTTGTTGTTGATTATTGGGATTTTCATGTAGTACTAGATCACCTATCTGAAACTCATGAGGTTTGAATTTATTTTTGTAGTCTTTTTGTATTCTCTTCTAATATCTTTGTAGGTGTTCAAAAGCATCTTGACTCCTTTCAACTAGTAGTTCTAGCCGTTGTAACCTAGAGATGCTGTAGTCATCATTTGTGATCAAACCTCTTAATGAAACTCATAATGATGGTATTTCAACCTCAATTAGAAGAACTACTTCAACACCATAAACTAGAGAATAGGGCATGGCCCCAATTGGTTTTATATACTCGTGCAATAGGCCCACAAAGCCAGATTTATTTGAACATGCCAATCTCTACCAAAATCATTGACTATGTATATTAGAATCTTTAGGATATTTTTATTGCTTTCCTCTATGTGTCTATTTCCTTGAGGGTAATAGATAAAGGAGAAATGTTGAGTAATCTAAAACTTGTCTCAAAGTTCTCTCACAATTTTTTTTTGAATTGTTTCCCATTGTCGGTCACAATTGATGAGGGAATACCATATCGATAGATAATATAGTTAAGGATAAATAGTGAGATTTGTTTTCTTGTTGCAGTGATTAGTGGTATAGCCTCAACCCACTTCGTAAAGTATTAGGTTGTTGTGATAATGAACTTATGTCCATTAGAAGAAGATGGATAAATCTGACCAATCAAATCAAAGGCTCACTTCTAAAATGGCCAATGTATAATGAAGGGTAACAATTCTCTCTCTGGTACATGTATAAGATTGCCATGAATTTTTTTATTTCTTGCATGATTTCATGAACTTGACGGCATCTTTCTCTCTTATAGGCCAATATTATCCAATTTGTAAGTGTTTCTTAGCCAGAGTAAGACCATTCAAATGTGATCCTCAAATACCTTCGTAGACTCCGTGTAAAGCATTGTTTGATTCTTCATGTTCTAAACATCTTATTAAAGTACTGTCAAAACCTCTTCAATACAAATCATCATCTATGATCATGTATTTGGAAGCTTGACGAATAAGACTTCATTTTTAGTTTTTGGATATACCCTCAGGTAAATTAATAGTCTTAAGGTAGTCAAGGATTGGTCCATAAAGAGGAGAACCAAAAATTACAATTTGGCACACTATTTTAGAGTCAGGGTAGTCATAAGAAAGATAAGGTAACTCTTTCACCAGGAATTCATAAAATGTTTGATAGATGTAATCGAGATGTGAAGTTAGCCATTTCATCCACTACTTTATTGTTTTCACAAGGAATCTGTTCAAATATTATGTTGATACAGTACTTTTTCAAATCATCTACCATGTTTTTGTATGACACCCATTTATCATCCTTAGTCTGATACTCATTATTGATCTGATTTATTATCAACTAAGAATCACCATAGATATCCAATTATGTGATCTTCCATTCTAATGCCATTTTTAATCCATTGACTAAGAATTCATATTCTACAATATTGTTGGTATATGGGAATAAAATTTTGTATGCCTTGGGTATTGTGTAGCCTTGTAGTGAGATGAACACTGTACCTTCTCCAAATTCCTATTTCATAAATGACCCATCAAAATATGTCTTCCATGAATGCTCTATGATCATAAAGATTGAGTCATTGGGGAATTCCACTATTAGGGAATGATTTCCTAGTAATGGTTCCTCAGGTAGCTGGTCTACAATAACTTGTCCTTTAATGGATTTCCTTTTTACGTATTCGATATCAAATTCACTGAGTATCATTACCCATTTAGCCAATTTCCATATTAAGGTTTCTTTGATAAGTAGATATTTCAAAGGATCATTTTTGGCCACCAATTTAATTGAATGCACCATCATATAGTGTCTGAAATTATGTTATATGAACATGAACACACAACAATATTTTTCAATAGGTGTATAGTTAAGTTTATATTGCACTAGTGTTTTGCTGATATAATAGATTGCTCATTCTTTCCCATATTCATCTTGTTATGCCAAGAGTGCCCCCAAAGAAGTGTTAGTTTCTGAAACATATAGTAGTAATAACTTTCCTTATATTGGAGTGATTAGGATTGGTAGATTTTATAGGTATTGTTTTAGTTGATTGAATGATGTCTCACATGCTTCATCCCATTTATGTGTGATAAATCTGTGCATAAGCTTGCTAAATTGGTGTGCTTTATCAGCCAATTGAGAAATGAACCTTCAGATTGACTGTAGTTTGCCTTGCAATGACCCTACCTGGCTGATATTCTTGGGTGGTGGAATTTCCACAATTTCTTTTACCTTTTCTAGATCAACATAAATTCATTTAACCGAGACAATATATCATAGAATCTTTCCCAAAGTAACACTGGATGCACACTTCTTTGGGTTTAAACTAAGCTTAAATTAATCCATCATGTCCAAGATTTTAGCTAAATCTTCTAAATAATCTTTCCTAAGGTAAGATTTACCTAGGGTGTCATCAACATAATATTCCATGTTTTTATGCATCATGTCATGGAAAATTACTGTCATTGCTTGTTGATATGTTTCTCCTACATTCTTGAGTCTGAAGGGAATTATGTTCTAGAAAAAGTTCTCGAAGGACAAGTAAAAGCTATTTTGTCTTGATCCTCTTGAGAATTTGTAATCTGATTGTAACTAAAGAACCCATTCATTAGTGATAACATCTCATATCCTGCTATGAGATCCACAATGACATCTATGTTTGGTAATGAGAAGTCATCTTTTGGAATTTCTTTGTTTACATCTCAAAAGTCAGTGCAACAATGAATAGACTTGTCTGGTATAGATACAAGAACATTGTTAGATATCCACTCTGTATATGCAGTAGCTCTGATAAACCCTTATTTTAATTTCTTCTATAGTTCATCTTTTACCAGTAAGGTGATATGGGGGTGCATTTTCCTTCGCTTTTTCTTAACAGTTTTACTCCTGGAGCCATTGAAAAGTGATGCATAATTAGATCAGGATCTATTCTTGGCATATCATAATAAGACCATGCAAAATTTATCTTCTTTTCTCTAAAAAATTGTATGAATTATTGTTTCTCTTTAGCAGATAAGGATTGAGCAATTTGTATGATTTGTGACTTCTCTTCTGTACCAAGATTGATTGATTGAGTATTTTCTATGTGCACTAAAGACCATTCCTGAGAGTTCTATGGGATAATATCAAGTTTCCCATCCTCTAGCACCTTATTAAGGTTTTCACTATTAGATACATCATTTATTTTTCCTTTTTTTTTTATCTAAGACTCTCATAGAATGGTTTTTACCCTCAGATCTTTGATCTATTTTCGTTTTACTTTTACCACTAGAAAATTTGATATCCTCCCATGTTGATTGTATGTTTGATTCCTTGGTTGAAGGAGTTACAGGTTCTACCACATTGAGATAACAAGCTATGACATGGTCATTTGGAAACATGAGTATATCCATAGGTCTACAAAAGGTCTAGTCAATAAGTTTAGGGTGGATTAGTTACAAGTTATTATTAGGGATTATTTCAAGAGTCATGATTGAATTGTGCTCATAGATTTTGAATGTATCAACAAGATCTATAACAACTCTATTCTAAAGATCGCTTAGATCATAAAGAATCTCACTATTCTCACTTGAGTCATTTTCAATATTGTGTAAACTAATTTTGAATGGTCGTACACCTGAGATTTGTCCCTCTTCTCTTTCCCTTATCACATTGTTGGGATTTGTACTTTCTAATATTCTTTGAAGCTCTTCTGGTCCTATTTGTTAGGATGAATTCAGAATAACTGAGAGGGGGAGTGAATCAGTTATCCTCAGGTCCAGATGTACCCATATAAAACTTTAAACAATCTTCAACAACTCAAATCTGCTCAGCATCAATAAACAACAAAACTATGTAGTTTACTGTACTAATGAAATAAGCTTGTAGAAACTTAACAGTAAAACGCAACAATAGAATTCAAACATTTTGACACCATGAATCAATGTGGAAACCCAATATGGGAAAAACCACCAATAACATGCTTCCAAAATTTCACTCTTCTAAAGTGATGCCTTGTTAGGAGCCTACCCTATTAAAGGTTACACAACACACTATCAAATGTGACCTAGTTAAAGGATTTAATCACCCTGTTAGGAGTGGCCTTGTTAGAGGACTTAGAACATTCCAATCTAAATGTCACCTTGTTCAAAGGATTTATACAATGACTGTTAGGTCAACCTGGTTAAAGGATTTGAACTAATACAATGGTTAGAAAGTAATCAACAAGTGTGATCTGATACATACAACTTACTTTGCAAATCCAGATCCAATTTTAGCTCTAATGCTAATTCACTGAGTGGCCTTCATTTTCATCTCAAACTTTAGATCTACTTAGAAATTCATCAAGCAATCACTTCACTTCTATGTTCAGCCTTCTCTGCTAGGTCTTCACCAATCAGTCAATTAACCAAGCAATACTTTGCATTCCACTTCTCCTTCCTTAGGATACCATAATAATAACCATGGTAGGTTATAATATACCTCTTCATCTAGGTCAGATAGATCTTTTTCCACTTAATCAAGATCGTAGGTCTTATGCTAGGTCAGATCCAATGGATCTTTCCATCATTACATTTAATTTACTTCTCCAATATAGTCATTAATTAAGCATTGAATCGATGCACTAATAATGGTTTCTCATGCATTAAATGAATGTGTACCAATCTTAGTTAACAATGCATATCCCAATAAAATAAACTATGTCAACCATAGTTCTCAAATCTCATCAATAAACAAAATACTATTGCTCAACTTTCTCTTTCTCTCTCAACATTTTACTGGCGCTCGACATCATTTTTTCTTTGCTTGGCATCACCTTTCACTTTGCTCAACATCGAATTTTCTTTGCTCGGCATCGACCTTCCAGCAAACTGTCAGTGATAGATAAACAATGTATAACTTTGCCAAAGTACCAGATGATCAAGTACCCTAGTGTATACTCATAACTCAACCATTTCCTTGGTCTTCTTTTTATCCCATTCTTTCAAATCTTCATCAATCAATGGATAAGGTACTCAAACCTACAAAAATAGTCTTACCAGTTAAGGTTTGACATCAATGAAAAAATAACAATTGTCTACATTGCAGCAATTTTTCCAACAATCTCCCTCTTTGGCATTGATGGCAACACTAAACTGTAAAATAATGATTTCCAACCAAAGTTACCATACAATCCAAAAAGTGCCCGTGTCCCTGATATGAACAAATTTTCATTAATGTCTTTAGCTTCATTCTAACTCCCTTTGTGTCTATAATCACACTGAAATATTTTCTGTTACTGTTCAGCTCCCTTATATCTGTTGTTTATCTCCCTTAGATCTGTTGTTTTAGCAATAATCTCCCTCTTTGACAACAATACCAAAGATGTTGACATCTTCATTATGCTAATTATTCTTTTCTAATATTTGTATCATGATGTTCCTATCATCTTTGGGTATGACTGATCTTCTTTGTCTATTCTTGTCTTCCACTTCATAGTTTTTAGGTAGCATCCTAAAAATGTGACTCATTGTGCATCAATGTGTCAAGTGTTTTGATTATAACATTTGATGCAACAGTACCATTCAGCACTAGTTAGCCTTTTCTAGGGGAATTACCCCCAATTTACCTCTTAGATACTCATGAACATCCTTAGGTAACACTTTTTTAAATATGTCTACCAACTATTCCTTAGTATTCACATATTCTAGTCTCACTTCCTTCTTCTGAACTAGCTCCCTCAAGTAATGATACTTGATAGCTATATGTTTTGTCTTAGAGTGCATTATAGGATTTTTAGAAATATTAATGGCACTCATGTTATCACAATATATGACAACTGGTTCTGTGATCTCCTCCTTCATACCTTTCAGTAGTATCTTCAACCAAACAATGTTTGAACAATTAACTGTTGATGCATTGTTAGTAATAACTGAGAGGGGGGGGGGTGAATTAGTGGCCTCAAATTATTTATCCAATTTAGACTTTAATCCACCAATCAATACTTCTCAAATTATTAAGTCCCAACAAGATGTATGCCTTTGAAATACTTGAAATAAATAATTGTCTGTCAGTTTACCTTGTTTGTCCTTATTCTCCTTGATAACCGATAAGCAGTAAACTATATTTACCAATACTCAGTAAATATGCAGAGTATACCAATCAATCCATAAATGCATATGTATAATGTAAAACAATAAATTAATGAACCATACACATTTAACACAAGGATTTTAATGCAGAAACCCTATTAAGGGAAAAACCACCGGGACTGGTACCCCAAATTTTCACTCTTCTAAAGTGAGCCCTATTAGAAGCCAACCCTGTTGAAGGTTACAAACACATGGTTAAGTGCGACCTTGTTAGAGGATTTTTATACATAGGTTGTCACTTAGTATCTAGCATCTATGCTACCATCCTTGAATCAGCCTTCTTCTTAGACTGTCAATAGGATTTAGGTAAGACCAATGCTACTATCATGATTCAACCTTCTGGTAATCATTTAGGATATACCTCAATTAAAAAATACTGTTAAGTCCTACTCAGTTAAGAGACTTAATACTTCAATGGTTAAACTGAAACAAAATGACCTATTTCTAATGCAACTAAATTACAGATTTTCAGATCTATTTACTTACAATATCTTTCTGATCAATGTATTAATTCAATTCCTTTGTACTTAACTCTTTCTACTCTGTGATGTTGTGCTTTTCTGTTTGTTAGTGTCTGCAGAATTCTTTAGCTCTCCCTTAGCTTGATTGATCAGGACTGCATGAAGTTTATCCTTCATCAGTTTCTCTTCAGCATCTTCTATTAGTTCACTTCCCCATGTATCTGATTGCTTGCGGAGATGAATTATACTTGTCTCTTATATAGACATGATATTCCTTAATTCTTGGTTCTTGATTCTTGGTGTGAAAAACAATCCAGCCAAATTGATTTACGGCTTTAACTCCTGATTTATCTCGTAGTTATCTTCTTGCCAACTATACAAATCACTTACCTAACTATGGTCGAATAAAACAAATAAAAAAACTAGTTAAGTCTATCCTTTAGCTCTGCCAACTAGATATTTTGTCATTTTATAATCTCTCTATTCTGTCGATCAATTCTACAATTTGTGACCGGTAACAACTGCTAGTTCTGTCAGTACAACTTCAGTTAGCTTCAGGATCTCCGTCCGTCAGGCATCATTGGATCTTGCTCATTGGGAAGCATTGTTTTTAGGTCGTCAGGCATCCTGTGATTCTACTTCATCAGGCAACATTATCTTCTTCTCGTCGGGCATCACTGTGACTTTATCTCGATATTTACCGATGGTGTGCACTCTGTTGATGTAGTCTGTCACTTGGTGAATTATTGACTTTTATGCATTTCTAAAAGCATAACCACTATTCTATTGATTCTCTAAAGTCTTTGGTATTATGTATATGACCATAGAGATGATATCAAGTTGACATTAATGACAATACAAACCATTAATTGATTTAATATCTTGCATCATCTTCAACTTAATATAGTCAAACATTTAATCAATTACATGTCATCAATCTCTCCCTTTGGCATTGATGGAAACATGCTATATTATCACACTATACTATTGCTAATATAATATGAAATACAATTGTTGAGATTCATCAAATTACCAAATAGTTTGTTTTGATAACCAATAAAATGTCTGACCGCCGGTAAGCTTTGTGTAAGCTTAGATTTGATTCTTGCAGTTTTACTTTTTCTTCTTCTTATGTGTTGTGTCCTCCTTGACTATTCTGCTTCTTTGATGCCTTTGCTTTTTGTTTGCAACTTTTATACCAATTCTCTCCCTTTTGATATGATCTCTCCCTATTTGGAGTAATCTGATAATGAATAGTTCCTGATGATAATATGGATACAGTCTCTCCCTTTGACATTAATGTCAAACAAGTATTTTCACAAATATCTGACATTCTATCAAGTAATTTCTTCTTTCCATAATATATTCCTTGAATTTCCCTTATCCATCATCAATATAACAGTTTGCTCTGGTGCTTGGTTCTGATATATATATCTTTCCATATATAGATGTAGCTTTGAAGTTCATCTTATGCTTGCATCAATCATGAATGATATTCTAATAATAGATGGCTGATGTAGCTTTCAGTCCTTTTACTGACTGATAGACATGGGTTTGACCCCTAGTCTTTTTCTCAGGTACTCAAATGTATCTTTGGGTAGTGGCTTGGTGAAGATATCAACCAATTGTTCTTTTGATTGCACATATTCAAGTATCACCTCCTTTTCTTGAACTTTTTCTCTTAAATAATGATACTTGATGGTGATATGTTTAGTCTTTGCATGCATGACTAGATTCTTGGAAATATTTATTGCAGTGGTGTTATCACAATAGATAACTATTGGTTCTATGATCTTCATATGCATACCTTCCAAAAACTATTTGATCCATGCAATATTTGAGCAGTTTGCATTAGCAGTAACATATTCTACTTCTGCAGTAGATTGAGAGATGCATCCTTGCTTCTTGCTAATCCATGTGACAAGTCTGTCACCCATAAAGAATGCTCCTCCAGTTGTGCTCTTCTGGTCATCAAGATTTCCAGCCCAATCAGCATTGGTAAACACTTTTAATTCAAATTTTCCTTCTCTTCTATACCATAAGCCAAATTCCTCAGTATTCTTCAGATATCTTAGAATTCTTTTTACAGCAGTTATATGTGATTCCCTGGGGTTAGCAGAAAATCTAGCAACAATTCCTACTACATGTGCAATATCTGGTCTAGTGTGTACAACATACATGAGTTTTCCTATCATTGATTTGTATAGAGTCTGATTTACCTCTATTTTCTTGTCTTCCTTTGTTAATTTGCATTAAGTAGCCATTGGTGTTCCAACAGGTTTGGAATCTTCCATCTTGAGTATTTTCAGGACTTCTTTGATATATTTGGACTGTGTAATGAAAATACCTTCACTTTGTTGAATGATCTGTAGACCAAGAAAGAACTTGATATCTCCAAACATAGACATCTCAAATTTCTTTCTCATCTCATCAACAAATGATTTGCATAGCATATCATTGCCTCCAAATATGATGTCATCAACAAATATTTTAGCAATCAAAGTGTTAGCATTAGTATCTTCTTTTAAATAAAGATTACTATTCTCACTAGTCCTTATGAATCCAATACTTATTAGATATGAATGAAGTCATTCATACCAAGCTCTAGGAGATTTTTTTAATCCATACAAGGCTTTGTGAAGTCTACATACCATGTCCCTCTTGTTTGGATCCACAAACCCTTCTGGTTGCTCAATGTATACCTCTTCTTCAAGTATTCCATTTAGGAATGCTGACTTGACGTCCATTTGATATACTTTGAATCCTTTGTATGCAACATAAGCAAGTAGAATTATTACTCCTTCTAGCCTAGAAATAGGGGCAAAGTTTTCTCCATAGTCTTTACCTTCCTCTTGTGCATACCCCTTGCATACTAGTCTTTCTTTATTCCTTGTGACTTCTCCATTCTCGATCAGTTTGTTCCTGAATGTCCATTTTGTACCGATGCCATTCTTGTCATCTGGTCTTGGCACAAGTGACCATGTCGTGTTCTTCTCAATCTCTTCAATCTCATCATTCATAGCACTTATCCATTCTTCATTATCTAGTTCAGTATTGATAGATTTTGGTTCAAACTCATAAATTAAGCAATTGGAGTTTAAAGACTTACTTCTTATTCTTTTACCAACTTTCTTATCTCCTATGATCTAGTCCTCTAGATGGTTCCTTCTTACATATCTTTCAAGTATAGGTACAACTCTTTGCATATTAGTTTGATCTTCATTACCTTGTACATTATTTTGATAATTATCCTGACTGTCGGTAACAACATTCTGACTATCGGTTGCAACATTCTATTGTCCTAGATTTAAGTACTATTTCTCGGGTAAAGTGATGGGTTCTTCATTGTATACAAACTTGTTGTAGTCCTCTGGTTCTTTTGTGCTTTCCAGCTCATTCTTTTCTTCAAATTCATCAATCTTTACATTTGCACTTTCAACTATTTTGTTAGAAGCCTTGAGTATACATTTAAAAGCTTTTCTTTTGGTAGAATACCCCAGAAAAATACCTTCATCACTTTCGGCATCTAGCTTTCCATTTCTTTGATCTTTTAAGACATAACATTGACTACCAAAAATTTTGAAGTAACTAACATTGGGTTTTTTACCATACCATAGCTCATAAGGAGTCTTCTTTGAGTCCTTTCTTAATTGTACTCTATTAAGTGTGTAGATAGCAGTGCTAATAGCTTCCCTCAAGAATATATGGGTGATGTCCTTCTCTATCATCAGTGTTCTTGCACAATCAACTATTGATCTATTCTGTCTCTCAGCAATCCCATTTTGCTGTGGTGTTCTTGGTGCAGAAACCTATCTTTTTATAGCATGCTCATTACATAAATTAGTGAATTCATCTAATATAAATTTTCCTCCTCTATCTGATCTCAAACATTTCAGATCCTTACCACTTTTTTTCTCTACATAGCCTTATACCATTTAAACATCTTGAATGCTTCATATTTTTCTTATAGAAACATGACTGTCATCATTCTAGAGTAATCATCAACAAAGAGAATAAAATATCTATCTCCATAATAGCTCTTTGTCCTCATAGGTCCACATAAATCAGTATGGACTAATTCTAGA
>MU224273.1:1044833-1056326 GCA_018584345.1 Thuja plicata
ATTAAATTCACCCTCTTTAGCTGAGACACATGAAAAAGGAATTAAATAATATTTAATTATTAAATAAATATCCTCATTTCAATAATTGAATTTAATTATTCAGATAATTGAGAAAAATAAATTATGAAGTTATATTTATTTAATTAATTAGATATTCTATCAAAAATCTTATCTCTATTCAGAAATGGAAACTTTGAATAAATTGTGCTTTAAAGATAAATAAAATAATTAAATTCAAATAAAACAATATCAAATCAAAGAAAGAAAACAGTTAAAGCAGGAAGAAAACAATTTATTGAATTCTTTTCAATAAAACTTTCTATTTTAAACTGGCTTTTCTATTTGTTTTATTTCAAAAAAGGAAAGTTTCTATTCTGATCCTCTCAGAGTCTATAAAAGAACTCTCAATCTTCATTCAAAACCCCCTGATTATCCCCGGAATTATTAGAGAAAATATGCATTGTTAGAATACTAAATTATTGTCTCATTTTCTTGCTAATCTCATATAGAATAACTTCATTTTTTGCAATAGCATAACTTCAATTTCTAGAATAATGGCATTTAGCAATCATGTTTAGATTATCTTACATCTTTCATTTCTTAGCATAATCTTGCATCGTATTGCATTCACCATGATAAATCCTTCATTCTTAGATTGGTCCATGGTTGTGAGACTCTCGTTCTGAGAGTAATTTCAAAAACCCCATCTAGATAGAAGGCAACAGGTCGAATCACGCAGGCAAACAAGATGAATAATCTCATATTCAGTCTTGTGTGTACCTGGTGAAGAAGGACTATGTTGAAGTGTGTGGTTGATTAACAAGGCCAAAATTAACACATACATTTGCATTGTTAGAATACTTAATTATTGTCTCATTTTCTTGCTAATCTCATATAGAATAACTTCATTTTTTGCAATAGCATAACTTCAATTTCTAGAATAATGGCATTTAGCAATCATGTTTAGATTATCTCACATCTTTCATTTCTTAGTATAATATTGCATCGTATTGCATTCATCATGATAAATCCTTCATTCTTAGATTGGTCCATGGTTGTGAGACTCTTGTTCTGAGATTAATTTCAAAAACCCCATCTAGATAGAAGGCAACAGGTTAAATCACGCAGGCAGACAAGATGAATAATCTCATATTTAGTCTTGTGTGTACCTGGTGAAGAAGGACTATGTTGAAGTGTGTGGTTGATTAACAAGGCCAAAATTAACACATACAGACACTAGGTTTACGGAGTTATTTTTTTCTTTAAATGTTTACAAACAATAATGATAATAATGTGGAAGCAATACAATGAAGTACATGACATACACATAAGTATAACTCAACATAGATAACGCTTCTCGAGTGTTCCTTGACGTAGAATTACTTAAGAAAGATAATCTATGAATAACAATTATAAATAACTAACATAAGGGATACATCATCTGAACCCAATAACATACATGTCAAAATAAAAGATTACATATACATCTGATACCAAACATATACTACCTAGTCAACATCCACTGCACAAGTCGCAGGGTATGTAATAATACATAATAAAATATTATAATGCATCCTCCAAAGGATAATAACCAATATCCACATATGGTACAAGTACACAACTCATGTAACTAAACAAGCCTCCAAAAGGATAAGAAGATGATACTGCAACAAGGAACATCCAAGCATGAAGAAGAACCATCGGATCTCAATGGTAATAAGAATCACTACCACCCGACCGCATGGAACCAAAGGGCCACTACCACTGTGCTGAGGATATAGTAATAGGCCCACACACATGGGGCATATAACAAGAAAGAAAACATCAAGGTATACATGAAATCATACTCAATGCATAGGAAGATCCTAGAAGATCACTAAACCACAATAAGAAAAACCAAACAATACCAGAGGTAACCAACACATGTAGGATAACCTAAGCTGTATAAAGGGAAGTGTCATCACATAAGTCTACCCTTGAGTTAACCCTAGTAGTCCTTCTTGGATGCTAGCCCCCAAGTGACTCTATGTAGCTCAGTAATCCTTTCATGAAGACAAGGATCCCAACTCTCCCATCCTAGCATGTAGTAAACTCAAGGCATGGGTAGAGGCTTAATTATCTTATTAGTACATTTTAAAACCCCTTAATGTTTCATATCATCTCTTATTAAGTTTCCAATGAGATACCCTAGTAAGTGCTTAGGGCCCTAGACCCACTACAAGCCACTTCCCCTCTATAAATTTAGCTAACCTTCCTAGGCTCATAATCAAAACATGAAGGTATACTTAGTTCTCAAATCACATCGTGCCCATTCAGGAGCACATCTGTTCTCAACTAACCATACAGTAACCATAGTATACTCATAAGATCATAAAGCACATCATAACTAAATCAGGTTGGGTATAAAAATTAGGACCATGCCATCATCACAAAACACGACCTGATATCACATAAGATACCATGCAGAAATTACAACCCCAAAACCTCTGGATTTATGTCCTAAAGGTTATCTAACCCAACAGATACTAGAAAATATGATAACATAAAAGAATATATAATTCATTTCATCACGCACTCAAAACACATCATGGCATAATAATTGCATATTCAGAATATATTAAATCAAACACAGTGAGAGCATAATAATAATACAATGATAAACAAATTTATAATCTCCTATTATGCAAATTCGTTTATCTATAAATTACTAACATAATATAATTCAATACCTTTTACTATAAACTTATATTAAAATTATATAATAAAATTTAAATTAAACTAAAATCTAAATTAAACTAAATACAAATTAAATAAAGTATTACTTAGAAACTAACTCATAAATTAATTTTTATTAAAATTAATTTCAAAAGTTAAAAAGCATTTAACATAATTTAAAAAGAAATGAATTAAATTTATATATAAAAACAAACTTTAAATAAGGAAAGAACAACCTTTTTAAAAAACAGTGTTTATACTTATAAACCAACACATGTAAAAGGTATGCGTAGGGGGTACATGGGGGAGGTGAGACCCCACGTGGAACCCTCAACCTACTCCTTAAGGAGTACCTCCTATAACAAAAAAGCTTTAATCATGCGCCATATAATTAAATTTTTTTTCAATTAAATTTTTTTAAAACAATAACAATAATATACTTTCAATATGTTATTCATTTATTTTTATTTTTTAAATCCGAAATTACAGAAATTGGAAAGATCTTTTTTATGTTTTGCAAATAAAAATCCAAAGCAATATTTTCCTAATTTAACATTTCAAATGCAAATAAACTTTTTTCAACTTCTATTGACTTTCCATTTTGTCTTTTCTAGGTAATTGTTTTTACTCGCTGTGTTTTTTTTAAAACCTCTGTGGTTTTTTTTAAACTGTATTTGTCTTATTTTTTTTACACAAAATGATTAATTTGTCCTTCAAATTTAATTTCCTCTCCATAGGAATTAATTATTTTCCCTCTTCTATAGTTTTAACTATAGATAATTTAATTTATCAATTTCTAGGAGTTGTAGAATGAATTTTCTTATGAAATTCGAACAACATAACCTTACCATGCCAAGTCCTAGGAAATGAAAGAAAATTTGAATCTAAGGGTTTAACAAATACCCAAAATCACAGAATTACTATAAAACACCTATAAGCCATAAAGAGACAACATGCATTTAATCAAACATAGAAAACCACAGAAATTACAAAATTCAAAACCAATATAGGGATCACAAAACCTACCTCATATCTAATGCAAGAAAAACTGAGCTTATGCCTTTGAATATTATAAAACCTTAAAACCTCCAAGCACAAATCAACCACAAACCTGGAAACCACAAGGATCCAAGCACATGCAAACATGAAATCACCCAAATCTCCAATCCAACATGCAACCACAAAAATCCCCAACTATCCACTAAGCCAAGAACACACCAAGCTCTCCCAAAATCTCCAAAACCTGTTATGACCAAATGAACCCCCAATTCTCTCATAAAGGAATTTAATTTCCCCTAAACATGCAAACCCTCATGACAACACACTCCGCCAATCCCTAAAAAGACTCCACTTAAAATTGAAATAAAATCACAATTAAATAATTAAAAATATTTTTTAATTCCACTGCTCAACTTTGAATCCTAAAATCAAGTTGAAATCTTTGAGTTTGAAAATACTTTTTCAACAAAATCATGCACATGTAATTAATAAAATATTAAATTAAATAAATTAAATATTTAAATCACAATAATCCATGCAATTTAATATTTAATTATTTAATAAAGCATAAAAGCATATTTACTCTAATTTTCAATTAAATATTTAATTAATTAAATACCCTATATTTAATAATTAATTCCAACTATATTCAATTAAATAAATAACATGACATAACACACAATATCAATTCATTCAACTAAAACCAACAAAAAAAAATCAAACACACAATAGGATGGGATCCACAAATTCATGTCAACTAGACAAATCTGGGTAGGGTAATCAAACTGATACTTGTCCAATACTTAGGACAATTAGGTTTAGGATAGGATTTGGACCTGTATACTATCTCCCCTCTCTTACCATTGAGATTATTGTGATAGGGTACGCTCACTCCTGCCAATTCAAGGAAGACGTAGCCTGGTACCTGCAAACTTGTCATCACAAAGATTAACATATATGCATATATCATATAACAAACAATGGTTGAGACTAGGTTATCATGTGGATCTCACTGAAGCAAGTAACTATGACTTTGTTCCATACCATACCAAGCATGTCAAACAGTAATGCAAACATACAATGATTCATGTGCATATAAATCTAGGGTTAGTATTGTCAGAAAACCATAATCAAAATGAAATCCTAACATATACATAATTATCATAAAGTAACCATAGATCACATGAACACAGAAGATATAAAATAATAGCAATGGATTCATAACATAATTAAATGTAATACATAAATATCCTCAAGATCAACTAAAATAAACCACACATACATAAAAAGGCCTAAAAGAGTTTGGCATCCATAATCTGAAAAGCAAACTAAGAGGTGGGTATTACAAGCCCAATCAACATCTGTATAGACATGTAGCTCAAATACTCCTTCTCTTTTGTACTATAAGCCATATTCCTTAGTGTTTTTCAGATATCTCAGAATTCTCTTGACAACAGTCATATGTGATTCTTTGGGATTAGCAGAGAATCTTGCAACTATTCCAACAATGTGTGCTATATCTGGTCTAGTGTGGACAACATACATCAGTTTTACAATCATTGATCTATGTAAGGTCTGATTTACCTCATTGGATTTGTCTTTGTTTGTCATCTTACATCCAGTAGCCATAGGTGTTCCAACTGGTTTAGAATCTTCCATATTGAATATCTTCAGCACTTCCTTGATGTATTTAGACTGAGTGATGTATATGCCTGCATCTTATTGAAGAATCTATAGACCAAGAAAGAATTTAATCTCCCCAAACATAGAAATTTCAATTCCTTGCTCATTTCATTAGAAAAGTATTTTCATAACAATTCATTTCCGCCAAAAATGATATCACCAACAAAAATTTAAGCAATTAGAATATTACCATAGGTATCTTCTTTTAAGTATAAATTGTTATTTTCACTTATTCTAACAAATTTTATGCTAATGAGATATGAGTGAAGTCTTTCATACCAAGATCTTTGTGCTTGTTTCAATCTATACAAGGCTTTATGTAGTCTACATACCATGTTTCTCTTTTCTGCATTAACAAACCCTTCTTGTTGTTCACTGTATACCTCTTCTTCCAATATTCCATTTAGGAATACAGATTTGACATCCATCTGGTATACCTTGAATACTTTAAATGCAACATAAGAAATTAAGATTATAAATCCTTCTAGTCTAGCAATGGGTGCAAAGGTTTCTCCATAATCAATACCTTCTTCTTATGCATATCCCTTGCATACTAATCTTTCCTTGTTTCTAGTGACTTCTCCATTCTAATTCAGCTATTTTCTAAATTTCCATTTGGTACCGATAACATTCTTGTCATCTAGTCTTAGTACTAGTGTCCATGTATTGTTATTAATCTATTCTATTTCCTCATTCATAGCACTAACCCATTCTTCATTATCAAGTGCATTGTTAACAGATTTAGGCTCAAAATCACAAAGTAAACATTTGGTGTTAAGTGACTTACTTCTTGTTCTTTTTCCAGCCTTTTTGTCTCCTATGATTTGATTCTATGGATGATTTCTTCTGACATACTTGGAAAGTTTTGGTTCAACTCTGTGTTCATCATTCTGATCATCTTCTTAACCTTTGTTCTTATCTCCATTATTTAGAACATCATCTTGAGGATTATCCTTATTTTCAATAATTACAGCCTGATGCTTGGGACTGACATACTATTTATCAGGTAGAGTGTCAGGTTCTGTATAAACAAACCTGTTGTATTCTTCTAGTTCCTTTTTACTTATCATTCTTTTTTACAAATTTTTCTATTTTCACATTTGCACATTCAATGATTTTTTTAGATGACTTGTTAAGACATTTTATAAGCCTTTCTTTTAGTTGAATACCCTAGGAAGATACCTTCTTCACTTTTGTAGTCAAGTTTTCTATTTCTATCATCCTTCAATATATAACATTGACTACCAAATATTCTGAAGTAACTTACATTGGGTGTATAACCATACCAAAGCTCATAGGGTTATTAGTAATAACTAAGAGGGAGTGAATTAGTGGCCTCAAAAATTAATCCTTAAATCAACTCTTACAACTTATTACCACTTTTAAGCCTCTAGTTATATTTAGTCCTACAAGATGAATGCCTTGAAATACTGTTAACAAATTACTACTTGTCGAAATGCTGTGTAAATCCTTCTTTTGTATGTTTATCGATAAGAAGTCTTTCATTTACCAAAACAAAGTAAATAGCTAGAGTATACTGATCAATCTAGAACTGCATATGTGAAATGTAAAACAGTACAGTAATGAAACATAAACACATAACACATGAATTTTTAATGTGGAAACCCTGTTAAGGGAAAAACCACTGGGACCGGTACCCTAAATTTTTACTCTTCTAAAGTGAGCTCAGTTAAGAGCCAACCCTGTTAAAGGTTACAAACACACTGTTAGGTGTGACCTTATTAGAGGATTTAAAAGATAGTTTTTCACCTAGTATCTAGCCTCTAATGCTACCATCCTTGATCAACACACTCACTTGGCCTATCAATAGGTATCGGGCATATCCAATGCTACTTTCTATGATCAAACTTTTTGATACTCCTTGGGATGTATCTCAATTAAAAAAGACTTTTAATTCTTTCTCGGTTAAGAGACTTGATGCTTCAATGGTTAAACTGAAACATTAAAGTGATCTATTCACACATACAACTTGAATTGTAGATTTTCAGATCTATTGTAAGTGCATTACCTCTCTGATCAATATAATCAATTCTATAACTTTGCTCCACACTGTTATGCTCTGTGATGTTTTATCACTGTTCATCGGTGTCTGCAGAATCTAGCTCTTTCCTCAGCTTGTCGATCAAGTCTGAATGAAGACTTTCTTCCCCTTCAGAATCTCTTCAACATCTATTCTCTCTTCTCTTGTTCACCCCACAATTCGTAATGAATTGGGTTTGTCTCTTTATAGACATGATTGACCATTTCTTGGCTTTCTTGATTCTTGGCGTGATCCACAATTCTCGTCAATTAGATTTAAAGAAAAACTTTAGTTTTATCTTGTAGAGATCTACTTGCCAACTGGACAAAGTAGGTTTAAATCCTTTACTTATCCTCAGCTTTATCTTGTCGAGTAAAAAAATGATAAGTATCATTTAAGTCTATTTATGGCTCTTGACAGCTAAGCATTTTATCATTACTGAACTCTCTATTCTATCAATCAACACTTTAGTTAGTCATCGGTGATAATTGATTGCTCTATCAGTGTGACTTCAGTTGTCTTTAGCATCTCCATCTATCAGGCAACACTATGATTTTTCCTGTCAGGTTACTCTGTTCTTTTCTCATCGAGCAACACTATGACTTTGCTCATTGGTAATGTTGTGCATTTTCTAGTCGGGTAACACTATGACTTTTCTCTTTTACTCTGACCGTCGATGTATACAATCACATTGTGAATACTTGAC
The DNA here is from genome assembly GCA_018584345.1 of Thuja plicata. Lineage (NCBI taxonomy): Eukaryota > Viridiplantae > Streptophyta > Pinopsida > Cupressales > Cupressaceae > Thuja > Thuja plicata. Next base: position 1,052,978 of record MU224273.1, read on the forward strand.
TTGTATGCATTACTGATAGCATAGCCTTTGATTCATCAGTTCTTTGAATTCTTTGGCAGTATGTCCATGACCATACAGATTATATCAAGTTGACATCAATGATAATATAATACATTAACTGATTTAATGCCTTGCATGATCATCAACTTAACATCTTCAAAATTTCAATCAGTTATAGTTTATCAATCTCTCCCTTTGGCATTAATGGAAACACACTACATTATCACACTATATTATTACTAATAAAATATGTAATATAACATTTGAAGTTCATCAAACTACCAGTCTTATGTACTATAATCGATACAAATATCTGGTCCTCAGTGAGTTCATATAACTTAGATTTGATTCTTGCATCTTTCTTTTTGTCTTCAATCCCTTCACTGGATAGATGTAGAATATTTCTTTCTCTAATGTGATGTGTTCTTATTCTATGTCTAATTCTCTCCCTTTCACTGTTCTTCTTTCTTTTGATGTTTCTTGTCAGCAATTCTTTCCCTTTGTGTGTACTCTCCCTTTCTTGTTACATCTCTCCCTTTAGATACTATGATAGATACAATCTCTCCTTGATCTCCTTGAAGTATAATCTCTCCCTGAGATGATAATGGATATAATCTCTCCCTTTGACAGCAATTCCAAACAAATATTTTTGATAGTAATGCCAAATGGATCCTTTCTATCCATAATAAACTCCTTCAATTTCCCAATCCATTGGTAATGCAATAACTCTGGTGCTCAGAGTAGATAAATACCTTTTTGTCTATAGATGCATCTTTGAATTCCATCTCTCTGCTTGCATCAACATGAATAATATTCTAATAATATGCAGGCTGGTGCAGCCTTCTAGTCATTTTACTGACCAGTAGACAAGGGTCTGACCCCTAGTCTCTTTCTCAAGTACTCAAATGCATCCTTGGGAAGTGGCTTGGTGAAGATATCGGCTAATTATTCCTTTTATTACACATACTCAAGTATCACCTCCTTTCCTTGAACTTGTTCTCTCAAATAATGATACTTGATGGCAATATGCTTTGTTTTAGCATGCATGACTAGATTCTTGGAAATGTTTATTGCACTTGTATTATTACAATAGATAATTACTAGTTCAAGAATTTTCATATGCATACCTTCTAGTAACTATTTGGGCAGTTTGCAGCAGCAACAACATACTCTACTTCAATAGTAGACTAAGAGATGCATTCTTGCTTCTTGTTGATCCATGTGAAAACTCTGTCACCCATAAAAAATGCTCCTCTAGTTGTGCTCTTTTGGTCATCAACATTTCCAACCCAATCAATGTCGATAAAGACCTTAAGTTCAAATTTACCTTCTCTTCTATACCATAATTCATATTCCTTGGTATTCTTTAGATATCTTAGTATTATTTTCATAGCAGTCATATGTGATTCCCTGGGATTAACAAAAAATCTTGCAACTATTCCTACTGCATGTGCAATATCTGGTCTAGTATGTACAACATACATGATTTTTTCAATCATTGATCTGTACAAAGTTTGATTTACCTCTAATGACTTTTCCTCCTTTGTTAGCTTACATCCAATTGCCATCAGTGTTCCAACTGGTTTGGGCTCTTCCATCTTGAATATTTTCAGTACTTCTTTGATGTATTTGGATTATGTAATGAAAATACCTTCATCTTGTTGCATGATCTGTAGACCAAGAAAGAACTTGATCTCTCCAAACATAGACATCTCAAATTCTTTACTCATTTCATTTGCAAAAGATTTTCATAGCATATCATTGCCTCCAAATATGATGTCATCAACAAATATCTTAGCAATCAAAATGTTAGCATCAGTATCTTCCTTCAAATAAAGATTATTGTTTTCACTAGTCCTTACAAATCCAATACATATAAGAAAGGAATGAAGTATTTCATACCAAGCTCAGGGTTCTTGTTTCAATCCATACAAGACTATGTGTAATCTACATACCATGTCCCTCTTTTCTAGATCAACAAACCCTTCTGGTTATTCAATATATACCTCTTCTTCAAGTATTCCATTTAGGAATGCAAACTTTACATCCATTTGATATACCTTGAATCCTTTACATGTAGCATAAGCAATTAATATTCTCACTCCTTCTAGCCTAGCAATGGGTTAAAAGGTTTCTCCATAGTCAATCCCTTCTTGTGCATACCCCTTGCATACTAGTCTTGCTTTATTTATGGTGACTTCTCCATTCTCTTTCAGTTTATTCTTGAATATCCATTTTGTACCGATGACATTCTTGTCATCTAGTCTTTGTACAAGTGTCCATGTTTTTTTTTTCTCTATCTTCACAATCTCTTCATTCATAGCACTAATCCATTCATTATTATCAAGTGCAACATTGACAGATTTTTGCTCATAATCACAAATAAGACATCTTGTATTTAGAGACTTACTTCTAGTTCTCATACCAGCCTTATTATCTCCAATGATCTGGTTCTATGAATGGTTCCTTTTGACATATCTGGCAAGTACAGGTTTAGCTCTTTGTCTATCATCGTGATCATCATTGTGTCCTTCATTCTGTTCTCCATCACTCTTTACATCATCTTGAGCAATATTTTGATCGTCAGTATTTGCAGCCTGATGCTCGGGTGCAATGATCTATTACTCGGGAGCTCTATATTGTTGGTTGGGTAGAGTGTCAGGTTCTTCATATAGACGTCCAAAATCATCCTTATATTAATTTAATTAATATTCCCATAACATTATAGTTAATTTTAATTAATTATACTTGTTATATTCTTTCATCTATTTAATTAAATTTATTTAATTAAATATGATTCATTCTCTTTAGTATTTAAATTTAATTTAAATACTCCCCCTTTTAATGTACTAAATCTTATTTAATACATTATCCCTCATTGATTCCCTTTAAATAAATTTTTAACTTATTTATTCCTTCACATGACCTAAATTCTACTAAACCATAATTAATCTAAATCTAATTTGGATTAAGCTAATTTGAACCTAGATCCTACCCTATCTCACATCACTCTCACCAAATAAACCTATTCATTAATTAACTAAGGTTAATTAAGCTAATTTCTTAATTTCTACAACAGTTAGTCCTAATTATTTGCTCACACATGTGTGAACAAATTTCCAAAAAATTGATTTTTCCAAATAATCCTTATTTGGTGCCAACAAGGTTTCTTACACCTATGAAGACACCTTTTTACACTTTCCAAAAGTGTCTCATTGGTCAAAAACTCTTACACCCTCTTACACCTTCTTACAAGATCCTTTACATGTGTACTTTAAGTACACTTTGACCCATCACATCCAAAGTTGCTCACACATGTGTGAGAAAAGTGGGCCTCTTGCATGGCTTA
>MU224273.1:1101754-1115997 GCA_018584345.1 Thuja plicata
CTCTATAAATAGAGGCCTTTGTCAAGAGCAAATCATCTCTTATTTTTGCATTGTTATCATGCTAGTTTGTCTCTAGAATTTCTTAAGCAATTTAGCATACTCATCTTAGTTCATTTTCATGTTATTTTATTGTTAAATCTAGATATCACATCTTAGGTTTAATATGGAATGAATCATAGTTCTACTTTCTTAGTTAGATCATGCATTAGCATTCTAATTTAAAGCTTGCATTCTCATCATTGTGATGGCTTGAGACAAGTTCCTCATACTTGTTCTTGAGTTCTTCACTCTCTTAGCTTGCATTGTTATCAATAGTGAGATTTATGATATTGTGTTGGGAGAGCACACCCACAAACCTCTTTAAGAGCAAATCAACAAGGCTTGGGTGCGCTTGTTCAGCTCATCGGAGGTCATGATGGAGTTTCTTGTTTTTGTAGTATGCTTTAGACATGTTAGTATAATTTATTGATTGTTATTTCTCTAACATTTGCGTGTCTGAGCGTGCTCCTAATTGGTAGGTTTCCAACATGTACACTTCATTATATACAAAATTATTGTAGTCCTCTGGTTCTATTGTGCTTTCCTTTTCATTCTTCTCTGCAAATTCATCTATCTTTACATTTGCACTTTCAACAATTTTGCTAGAGGCTTTATTGAGACATTTATAAGCCTTTCTCTTGGTGGAATACCCTAGAAAGTTTTCTTCATCACTCTTGGAGTCAAGTTTTTCATTTCTATCATCTTTTAAGATATAACATTGACTACCAAAATTTTTTAAATAACTCACATTGGGTGTGTATCCATACCATAGCTCATAAGGTGTCTTCTTGGTGTCTTTCTTCAATTGTACTCCATTCAATGTGTAAACAACATTATTGACAACTTCTCTCCAGAAGATTTGGGTGAAGCCTTTTTCTATCTTTAGTGTCCTTGCACAATCAACTATGGATCTATTCCTTCTTTCAACAATACCATTTTGTTGTGGTGTTCTTGGTGTAGAGACTTGTCTTTTGATTCCATGCTCATTACAAAAGGTAGTGAATTCATCTGAAATAAATTCCCCTCCTCTATCTGATCTTAAGCATTTCAATTTTTTACCACTTTGTTTCTCTATCATTGCTTTGTACCATTTAAACATCTTGAATACTTAAGTTTTATCTTTTAGAAACATTACTATCATCATTCTAGAGAAATCATCAACACAGAGAATAAAATATCTATCTCCATAATAAATCTTTGTCCTCATAGGTCCACATAGGTCAGTATGGAATAATTCTAGAATGGCATCAGATGTATGGGTTTTTCTTTTGAAACTAGACTTTGTCATCTTACCTTTTTGACATTTCTTACACATGATGTTGTCAGGCTTTGTCATCATCGGTAAGCCTCTTACATTTATTATTTTTCTTATCTTTATCACTGTGTCAAAGTTCACATTACACAATCTTTTGTGCCACAACCATATGTCTTTGTTTCTAGCCATTAAGCAAGTGGTTTCAATATCATTCAGATAGAATAAGTTACCTTTTGTATGCTCATCGGTTCCAATCAGATTTCCTAATTTATTGAAGATCTTTGCCTTCTTATTTTCAAATGCTACTTTGTGACCTGAATTATTCAACTCAAAAACACTCAATAGATTATAATTCAATCCTTTCACCCAATAAGAATTTTTACATTTTATCAGGTTATTCAACATTATAGTTCTTATACCTTCAACTGGATAAGGTGTGTCATTTCCCATTCTTACTGATCCTCCATTATAGTATTCAAATGTCTCAAAATTTTGATTTTCACCGGTCATATGGTGAGTGCAGCCACTATCTATGATCCAGACATAATTATTACCAACTTTACATATGAGTGAAACTTCTACATACCTTTCTTCATCATCATCTAAGTCATCATTTATTACCACAAACACTATCTTGATGTCTTCATCAGATTCGGTGTCAGTATCATCATATTTGCATTTTTCTAGATAACTGGCGTTCTTTGCTTTGTCTTTGTAGTCTCAGGTATCTCTTCTTTCTAATTGTCAGTTACTTCTGTAATCACCTCTGTCATACTTGTTTTCAAATGACCTATCATTACTTCTGTTATCTTTTCCTCTATTAGGACATCTTGCAGCAAAGTGTCCAATCTCTTTACAATTAAAACACACAAGTGGTAATTTACCTTTGTATTTACCTTTTCCTCTCTGCATTCTTCTAGCCATAAGTGATTCAATTTTATCAAGATCTTCTTATTCACTTTCACTATCACTATCTTTTCTCATAGTGTGTTTATGACTTGATTTACTTATTCTTAAAGAAGATTTGAATGCAGACTCTATGTTTGGTAAGACACTATTATCAAAGTTATTCATCTCAAATGAAATCAGTCTTCCTATCAAACTTTCTAGAGTAACATTGTTATTTTCTACTTCTCTTATTTCTTGTATGGCAGATACTCTAATAGCATAAGTAGGCAGTAAGGTTCTTAGAATTTTACTTACTACTCTATCTTCTTCTAGTACACCTCCAACTCCTCAGATAGCATTGAATACCTCTTTGATGCTTGTGATGTACTATGTGATGTTTTCACCTTATTTCATTTTGAGATCATCAAACTTTCCTCTAAGGCTTTCTGCCTTGGCTCTCAAAACATTCTTTTCACCACCATGTACAAGCATCAATTCATCCCACATCTACTTTGAAGTCTTGCAAGTTTTGACATCTTCAAATTTAGCATCGGAGAGTGAGGAGGCAAGCTCTATCATCATGAATTTGTGCTCATGCTTCTCTCTCATTTGTTCAACTATTGATGCTCCTGTGGGTAACACATTTTTAGTATCTAAGTATTGAGTAACATCATTTCCAATACCTGATAAGTGGAGTCTTATGCTGCTTTTCCATGAAGAAAAATTGTATTTGTTCAGCTTGGGCACATCTCATTTGTTCATCTTGTGATCTTTAGCTTAGGTCTTGAAACCTTACTTCTAAGAACACAAGCTCTGATACCAATTGTTAGTAATAACTGAGAGGGGGGGTGAATCAGTGGCCTCAAAAATTAATCCTTAAATCAACCCTTAAAACTTATTACCACTTTTAAGCCTATAATTATATTCATTCCTACAAGATGAATGCCTTGAAATAATGTTAACAAATTACTACTTGTCAGAATGCTTTGTAAATCCTTCTTCTGTATGGTTACTGATAAGTAGTCTTTCATTTACCGAAACACAGTAAATAGTTAGAGTATATCGATCAATCCAGAATTGCATATGTGAAATGTAAAACAATAAAGTAATGAAACAAAAACACATAACACATGGATTTTTAACATGGAAACCCTGTTAAGGGAAAAACTACTGGGACTGGTACCCCAAATTTTCACTCTTCTAAAGTGAGCTTAGTTAAGACACAACCATGTTAAAGGTTACAAACACACTATTAGGTGTGACCTTGTTAGAGGATTTAAAAGATAGTTTGTCACCTAGTATCTGGAAGCTAATGCTACCATCATTGATCAAACACTCACTTGGCCTATCAATAGTTATCGGGCATATCCAACGCTACTTTCTATGATCAAAATTTTTGATACTCCTTGGGATGTGTCTCAATTACAAAAGACTTTTAAGTCCTACTCAGTTAAGAGACTTGATGTTTCAATGGTTAAACTAAAATATTAAAGTGATTTGTTCACACATACAACTTGAATTGAAGATTTTCAGATCTATTGTAAGTGCATTACCTCTCTAATCAATATAATCAATTCTATACCTTTTCTCCACATTGTTCTGCTTTGTGATGTTGTCTCACTATTCATTTGTGTCTGCAGAATCTAGCTCTTTCCTCAGATTGTTGAACAGGTCTGAATGAAGACTTTCTTCTCCTTCAAAATCTCTTCAGCATCTATTCTCTCTTCTCTTGTTCACCCCACAATTAATAATGAATTGGGTTCATCTCTTTATAGACACAATTCACTATTTCTTGGCTTTCTTGATTCTTGGCATGATCCACAATTCTCACCAATTAGATTTAAAGAAAAACTCCAATTTTATCTCATAGAGATCTTCTTTCCAATTGGATAAAGAAGCTTTAAATCGTCAACTTTATTTTGTCGATTAAAATAATGATAAGTATCATTTAAGTCTATTTATGGCTCTTGACAGCAAAACATTTTTTCATTTTTGAACTCTCTGTTCTGTCGGTCAACACTTTAGTTAGTCTTTGGTGATAACTGACTGTTCTGTCAGTGTGATTTAGTTGTCTTCGGGATCTGCGTCCGTCGGGCAACACTGTGATTCTGTCTGTCAGGTTACTCTATTCTTTTCTCTTTAGGAAACACTGTGACTTTGCTCGTTGGTAATGTTGTGCATATTCTCGTCGGGTAACATTGTAACTTTCTCTTTTACTCTGACCATCGATGTGCACTCCATTGGTGTATACAGTCACATTGTGAATACTTGACTTGTATGCATTACTGATACCATAGCCTTTGACTCATCAGTTCTTTGAAGTCTTTGGTAGTATGTCCATTACTATACACATTATATCAAGTTGACATAAATAACAATACAATACATTAACTGATATAATGCCTTGCATGATCATCAACTTAACATCTTCAAACTTTCAATCAGTTATAGTTTATCAAGGGTTTCTTCTTTGTGTCCTTCTTCAATTGTACTCTGTTTAGTGTGTAGATAGTAGTACTAATAGCTTCCCTCCAGAAATTTTGAGTGATTCTTTTCTGAATCATCAATGTTCTTTCACAGTCAACAATTGATCTATTTCTCCTTTCAACAATTCCATTTTGTTGTGGTGTTCTCGGTGCAGAAACTTGTATTTTAATTCCATGCTCATTGCAATAGCCAGTGAATTCATCTGAAGTAAATTCTCATCCTCTATCTGACCTTAAATTTCAATTTCTTTTCACTTTCTTTTTCTACCATTTTTTTATACCGTTTAAACATCTTAAATGCTTTTGATTTATCTTTTAAAAACATGACTATCATCATTCTAGAAAAATAATCAACAAAGAGAATAAAATACCTATCTCCATAGTAGCTCTTTGTCCTCATGGGTCCACCTAGATATGTATGGACTAATTCTAGAATTGCAGTAGATGTATGGGTTGTTGGGGCTATTTCTTGTCCTTAATGTGCCTTGTAATTTTCATAAGGTGTCTTGTCATTAGTAGTGTCAAGGGCTTTGAAATTGGTATTCAAATTGTTTTTATGCCTCTGCAAAGTGTGCTCAAACCCTCAACCTAATTGAAAATGGTCAAAAATGACTAAAAACCCTAAGTGCCTCAGCCAGTTCTATTTTTGTGTTACTTTTTCGGTCACTTAAGTCATATTAAGTCATGTGTCTTTGTTGAATGGGCTACCTTTTACCAAAAGATTGTAACATCCTAACCGCTTTAATAATTCCTAAGTCCCACTATGTAGGTCCCTTTTATGTCATCACCTTATGTATCGAGCAACACATAAAAAATTGGATGGTGTGCTTATTCGCTTATATCTAAGATGCTCGACATCTAATCTATAAGAAAACAAGCAGAGGTGACGCGTGACCTTGGTGGGGCTGAGCATGTTAAGAAAGTCTTCTATTAAAAGGCGAGAAACTCAGAAAAGATCACATGGTGCACTTATTTGCTTATTTCCAAGATGCTTGACATCTAACGTATAAGCAAATAAGCAGAAGTGACATGTGTCCTTGGTGGGGCTGAACTGTTGAAAGGGTGTTCTGTTAAATAGTGCACAAGTTTGAAAAGATTGAATGAACCGCTTATTCACTTAAAGGAAAAGTGCACGACATCTAACATATAAGCGAATAAGTGGTGATGACACCTGTCTAGGGAAGTATTTGGGTCTAATTGTAGACTAGTATGAAAGGTGTTAAAACCTAGAAAGATCTGATAGTTGGTTTATTCTCTTATATCCAAGATGCTCGACATCTAATAAATAAGCGAATAAGCGGTGATGACATCTGGCAGATAGTGGGCCCAGGCATTCAAATCTGGTGAAGGTTTAAAGTTTAGTTTAGTTATTTCATATCTAACGGCTCGCTTATCTTCTTATCTCCAAGATGCTCAACATCTAAGGTATAAGAGAATAAGTGGAAGCGACACATTTCCTCTGTCGACAGTTGTTTTTGGGAAAGTAAGATAGCCATCAGATGTGAAGGATGAAGCCCAGAATCAATAGTTGAAATTCAAAGTTGATAAAACACATTACAGAGAGTCGTTAAGCTGCGAAATTGAAGCTGGTGAATTAAATAAAAAATGTGTGATAACTCCAGTTGAATTCAATTCGAAAGACTGATTTGATTGAGGCCATAAATTGATTAAGCCAACTGTAGTCTAAATCATACACCAAAACCTTTTGAGCAAAGATAGAATTGCGAAGAAAACCAACTTCACGCGACTTTTGTGCAGAATGGGTAAGGTCACTGATTCACTACCATTCAAATTGAGATAGAGTTTACATTTTAGAGAAGGTTTTAGAGATCTTTTTTCAGAATCTGGTTCTAGTATTGATAGAAAACCCTTAGAATGGCCCCTAGAGTTGAAATTTCAGGACAGGTCGATTACAAGAAATGAAACGTTAGGGAAGATTTATTGCAGCAGTTACCATTGTCCTCAGGGGATGCCACACAAGCTAAGAAGGTAGTGCCACAACATCCCCACTTTAGAATTGGGGAAGGGTTATATGATTCAGGAAGGTGGGCAAGAGATGATGTTACTAGTTTAGATGCCCTTACTCTGTTTAGAGCAGCTTATAGTCAGAGAAAGGCCCCCACCCCAGATTGTAATATTTGGGACCTAGATGTTGGAAAGTTAATAGCACCTAGTGTATTCATGGACACTGATTTGCTCATTCTAATAGAAAACACTTATGATAAGGTGTCTAGGGTTGTTAGAGACACCCAGGGAAATATAATACTAACTATATCAGTAGATGAAATCAGAAGAATTTTTAAGCTGACTGACACTTCCCAGAATATGGATGATATCAACCTCGAATATTTCAAAGAAATATATAATAACCAAAGGGATTATTATACAGGTGAAGTAGTGAAGGGGTATGCTAGCAAGATAGGAGATTTGGTTGTAATAGGACCAGGAACCCCCAAACCTTTCAAAGTGGAACTTTTCATTGGCAAGGCCAGGAAAATGTATAGTTCCTTGTGCAATATTTTGGGGATAAATGAAGAGATGGCCATGCCAGTCCATATAATGTTGATGGTTGCTCAGATTTTGCATCCCCACTTGTTAGTAGTGTTCGATTATGCATCCTATATTGCTCAGGAGATGCATGATAGTTTGTCAGGGATCAAAGATGGCAATATACAAAAGCTAATGGGTTGGTATTCCCTCATGATGCATATGTTCTCATTTAATAGTGTAGACTACTTTGAAGAAGAAATGGAACTGGAGAGATTCCAAGATGATGAAGAATTGCTTGTTTAGATGTGGAGTACAGATTTTTCTTGGGATAGAAAGAATGAAAGTTATGTATACTTTGAAAAAGTTTTTGCAACTAGACTTAAGTGATTACTACGCAACCAAAATGCAAGAGTTCATAATGAGGTAATGATGCTTTTAAGGCCTATGGAGTATGCCCCTGAGTTGAAAATTGCTCACAACTAGGGAGATTTGATATTGTACCTTTTTGCCATAGTGATTAGGGTTTATGGCTTTAGAGGTGTTCCTTATGTGCTACCCTACAGAGTCCCACTCAAAATTGGGATAGAAAAAATCATAAGACACTTAGGTGGGCTAAAGGAGGAAGCCTTGACCGGAAAGATGAAGGGAAATATCTTCCCTACCCTCACTAAAGCCCATCACTTTATCATAACAAAAGGAGGGTGGACACAGTTTGGCAAATACTTTGAACCCTATCATTTATCCACTTCCATAGCTAGGTGTGCAAACAATGAAGATTTTATCATGGGCATGTTTAGAAAGAGGACCAATTGTATAATGCTAAAGCATCAATTCTACTATCCAGAGGATATTATCAGGAACATTTTTGAACTAGAGGTTCAAGAAGTCAGGAAGGAAAAGTGGATGGCATATAAGAAATCCTTGGACTTTGTCCAAAATTTTGACAAGACCTATGATCCTCTAAAGGATTTTTTCCCATGGTCTTATAAAATTGATTCACTAATGAATATTTTTGACGGAATAATGAAAACCCTAAATGAGAAAAGGAAGAGAGAAGTTAAGAGTGACTCAGAAAAGGCTCTTGCTATTATGAATAAATTTCCACAGAGCAGAATAGTTCCACCTGGGAACTATCTAGTGTACAAAAGAAGAGGATATACCACTGTTTCTCCCAGAGTTGATGAGCCCACTCAGCATAAGGGAAAGAGGCCAATGGATACTGATATTCAAGAAGTACCCTCTCTGAAGAGGAAAAGGGTAGAGACAAAAGAGAAAGGAGGTGAATTGTATTCTCCTTCCCAATCCCCTATGCAATATGATGACCAAACTATTGCTGAGCAATTGCTCAAGATGAGAAATGCTGGTGAAGTAGTTGTTACTACTCAAGAATTACAAGAGGGGATGCCAAAAGAGCCTAAACATACATTATCTGACCTCACAGTGGCAGAATTCACTGGCAAAGAATTAGATCATGTGACTAAATAAGCTAGTGATGAATTCTTGTCTGATGACAATTTCATCAAAACTAGGGATTTTATTCAGTTTCTATGGAGATGCCATATTGGTGAATACAATGACAAGTGCCAGAAAATGATAGAAGATCAACCCAATGCTGCCAAGGAGGACATAGAGAAAGTACTCAAACAAGAATTGATAATGAAATTTTATAAGATTACTCCTGAGGAGGGTAGAAAAATGATCAAAAGGCAAGGAGTCCTCATATTGCCACAATGAGATTTAGCTGATGCAGTGGTTTTTGATGCTATAAGGAAACAAGCTAAACCCATAAGCCCTGCTAGAACATTAATTGGTGGTCAATTTAGTGAGGATAATGAAACATTGGCAATTTGGTCACTAAAGAAAAAGGACCAGAGAAGAATTAAAGGAGATGATGAGACTGAAGACACAGGAAGCCTAATTGTGAAAAGGGTTGCAGATACTTTGGGAACTGAAGCAGCTAACCTTGTTGTATAGGTTGCCAATCTGAGCATGAAAGTGTCAGAAAAGGAAAAGGAATCATATGCTAGTCTGAATGAAAGATATGATTTTGTGCTCAAAGCTTACAATGAAGAGAAGATGAAATCCTTGATTAAGGATAACAAAATAGCAGAGCTAGAATATAATGCCCCATGAGGGAACCCAGGAGAACTTAACCTAAACATGACACTAAGTTCACGGAATAATTTTTTTTTTAAATGTTTACAAACAATATTAATAACAATGCGGAAGCAACATAATGAAGTACATGACATACATGAAATACAACTCATACATGATTAACATTCCTCGAGGGTTCCTTAATGTAGAATTACTTAAACAACTAATCTATGAATACACATATAAGAACTGACATAAAGGTTACATAATATCAAACCAATAACATACATCTCATAATGAAGATTACATATACAACTGATACCATAAGGTATGCTACCTAATCAACATCCACTGCACAAATCATAGGGTATGTAATAATACATAATGAAAAATACAATGCATCCTCCAAAGGATGATAACCAATATAAACATATGGTACAAATATACAACTCAAGTAACTGAGAAAGTCTCCAAAGACTTAGAAGATAGAACTGCATCAAAGAACATCCAAGCATGAGGAAGAATCTGTCAGAATCTCAATGGTAATAAGAATCACTACCACCCGACCACGTGGAACCAAAGGTCCACTCCCACCGTGCTGAGGAGATAGTAACAGGCCCATCACATGGGGTATACAACAAGAACATAAAACAAGGTACACATGACCTCATACTTCAATGCAAAGGAAGATTCTAGAATCACTCTAATCCAAAACAAGGAATACTAAATAGCACCAGAAGTAACTGACACACGTAGGATAACCTAAGCTGTTTATAGGGAAGTGTCATCACATAAGTCCAACCTTGAAGGTAACCCTAGTAGTACCTCTTGACCCTGGCCTCTAAGTGACACTATGTGGCTCGGTGATCCTTTCACGAAGACAAGGATCCCAACTCCCATTCTATCATGCGACAACATTCAAGACATGGGTAGAGACTCAGACATCTTATTAATTCATTTAAAACCCCTTTAATGTATCATATTTTCACTTATTAAGTAACTTGCCAATGGGTTTACCTAGTAACCGCTTAGGGTCCTGAACCCCCATTGCAAGCCACTTCCCTACTATACACTTAGTTAACCTACCTAGGCTCAAGATCAAGACATGAGGATATACAATGAACACAAACCGCATCCTGCCCATTCAGGAGAACATAGGTTCCTGATAACCACAACACATCCATAGTATACTCATCAGACCATAAAGCACATCATAACAGAATCAGGTGGAGTATAGAAAATTAGGACTATGAACACATCATCATATAACCACAAATGACATTGCATAAAACACCATCCAGAAAGTGCATTCCCAAAACCTCTAGATTTAAGTCCTAGGGTCATCTAACCCAATAGACACCCGAAAGCATGATAACAGAAGATAACATTCAATTCATAGAAACACGCACCCGAAACACATCATAGTACAATATTCCATATGCAGAATGCATCAAATCAAATATAATGTTAACATAAGAATAAGCACATTTATGATTCCCAATCATGCAAATTCACTTACTCAGTAAAATTACTATCTGGAAATAATTAAATAATCCATATTGATAAAAATATTAACATCTCCTATAGATCTATTTATAACAACAATTTATAAATACATCTAAGAATAATTACCAATTTCCGGTTATAATTACAGAATTACAAAATCTTAGGTGCAACATAGCATTAATAAAATTCGTCCAGTAATGTCTCTATCCATATCTAGTTTACATCATTGAAACTCGATGATTAATAATAGTCAATTTATAATCATAACAAAATAAAAATCCCTCTTTAGAAAAAAACAATCCCTTCCTAGAAGAAAATCCCCATTCACTAATTCAGCTAATTTAAAGCAAATTTCAAAAATTAGCTCTAACCGATCTAATATTAACTCTAACTTAATTTAAAAATTAATAATAAATTAATTATGAATTTAATCATAAATTAATCTAAAATTAACTAAATTAACTTTAAAAAAATTAAACTAAACTAAAATGAAGATTTAATTAATTAATTTTAAATTAAACAAATTTAATTAAATTAAATTCATGCTAATCTTTTAACAAAATAAATTTAAATTAAATAAAATTTAATTAAATTAAATTAAATTAAAAGTAAAACATATTTATTTTTTTTTTTTTAAAAGCATATGATTTGGGGGGCGTGGACCCCACCCTGTAGTACGAAGGGCCCGCGATCTCCTTCCTTTAAGGAAGGGCCGCAGGTAGCCTGGCCTGGCCTGCGCCTAGGCTGTCGCGCCGGCAGCTTCAGCTGCCGTGCTGGTGCCTTGGGTGCCGCGCCACGACAGGCCCTGCGCTGCGCCTTGGGGGTGGGGGGAGGTGGTGGCCCCCACCTGCCCAATGAAAATTTTATAATAATTTTTTTTTATATATATATATTTTTTTAAAACCCTTTTCAAATTCATTTTCCAATGAATGTTTTTTTTTTTTTAATTTAAATTCCGAAAAACGGAAGTAAAAAAGAATTTTCTTGCTTTCTTTTGTCTTTTCTCTTTTTTTGACTTTTTCTATTTTTTTAAAAATGACTGGTGAATATTTTATTTACTGTATTTTTTTTATTCTCTGTATTTTTATTTTTTTCCAGCAAGGGTATATATTTTAACAAATTGATTTTTCCAAAGGAATTTAATTATTCAAACAAATTATTTTCCTTTCTATCATAGTTAGAACTATAGGCCATTTTAATTTATCGTTTCCTAAGAGATCCATAAGGATTTAACCAACAAAATTTTGACAGCACTTCCGTACTAGGGTAATAATTACTTTCCTACAAACATTAAGAATCTAAGTTTCCAGAAAACCCCATTTCAACATAATATTTCAATTAGAAACCCTAATACCCATTACATTTTTAACGCTATAAAATGAAACCCTTTGTGCCCACAAACACAGATCTGACATGCAAGCCTGAATTAAAACACGAATTTGATCTAAACATAATTTACCAATTGAAATCAATCAAACTCAAAGTAAACAAGCAAGGAATGACCAAACAAGGGAATTCTTAGCTTTTCGGATGCATAGAAGATAGGGATCCGAAAACTAGAATTGACATGGACAAGACCCTACCTCAATAACTATTGATGAATGCACAATCCAAAATCCAAGCAAGGAGAATTCTCAAAATTATCCTCCAAAACCAAGCACACACCAAAGCTTTCAAAAATGCTCCCAAAAACTTGTTATGAGAGAATGAGAGAAGAATCCCCCTAATGAGGATCCATTTCCCCTAATCAAGCAAACCCTAATGCCAACACATTCAGTTAACTCCTAAAATGACTCCCCTCCAAAATTGAAAGAAAATAATAATTAATAATTAAAATATCTAATTACTTGCACAACTCAACTTTGACTCCTAAATTCAAGTTGAGATCTCTTGAGTTGAAAATACTTTTTCAACCATATCTTGCACATGTAATTAATAAAATATTAATTTAAATAACTTAAATATTTACATCACAATTATCCATGCAACTAAATATTTAATTATTTAATTAAGCATAAAAGTTCATTTACTCTAATTTTTAATTAAATATTAATATTTCATAATTGCACTTTAATTAAACTTCTAATTAAATATAGGTATTTAATTTAATTTTCAATTAATTAAATACCCTATATTTAATAATTAATTGCAATAATATTCAATTAAATAAATAACATGATATAACACTCACATATTCACATCAAGCACTTGAAACCGAAAACATGCAAAATCAAACATGATCAAGGACATTGGTACACGAATTCCTATCAACTATACTAATTCGGTCAGGGTAGTCAAAACAGATACTTGTCCACTAACTAGGAAAATTAGGTTTAGGATAGGATTTGGACCTGAAAACTATCTCCCCTCTCTTACCATTGAGACTAATGCGATAGGGCATGCTCACTCCTACCAATTCAGGGAAGACGTAGCCCGGTACCTACAGTCCTGTCATCACAAAGACGAAACATACATGCATATATCATATGAAAAACAATGGTTGAGACTAGGTTATCATGTGGATCTCACCGAAGCAAGTAACTACGACTTTGTCCCATACCATACCAAGCACATCAAACAGTAATGAAACATACAGTGATCCATGTGCATATAAATCTAAGGTCAGTATTGTCAGAAATAATAACTGAAATGAAATCCTAACATATACATAAGCATCATAAAATAACCATAAATCACATATACACGAATGATATAACATACTAACAATGGATGAATAACCTACTGAAATGTAACACATAATATCATCTAAACCATCTGATAAAAATCAACACATACATCCAAAATGCCTAAGAGAGTTTGGCATCCACAAATTGAAAAGCAACCTAGGAGGTGGGTATTACATGGAAGGTAAGCAGAAGACCCAACTAGTGCCCCAAAGACTAATTTCTCAGCACCCATATCAGCCTTCCTCCTCAAGTCCATTTATAACATATCCCCGATCCCCTGCACCTCTAAGTCCTACTACTCAGGAAGCTATTGATGCCAAGAGAGAAGAATTGGAAGCTGAGAAGGACAGGCTAATCAATGAAAGGACAAGATTAGAAGAAGAGGGTAAGAGGGACTTATAAGAGTCCCAAGCCTACAAAGAATCTAAAGAATTGGTGAAGCAAAAGCACACAGATAAGATATTTTCAAATCTCAAAAGGTGTGCCAGTGAGATCAACCTCCCTTACCTCTACCTGTTGGGAAAAAAGATTGCAAGCATCACCAGCAGATATGAAAATGAAAAGGGACAATGGGACTTGATAATGAGTAAATGGAAAGGGAAGGCAGCTCATGTTAAGTCATTTTACTCCCTTTCAAAAGAATATAATAATATTGATATCACCCTGAGGAGCACCCATAAGTGTCTAAAATTGATGATTAATTTAGACATCAAGAAGAACATGGTCATGAAGAGAGTCACAGTCTTGAGAGAAGAATTTTCCAGGGATAGATATGATATGTATCCCAATATGTTC
>MU224273.1:1124673-1156873 GCA_018584345.1 Thuja plicata
TCATTGTGGATTGGGCCTTATGTTATATCTAGGATCTTTGGGAAATATTCTTACTTCCTCAAGAATCTGGATGATGAAGAACAGGAATTGCCAGTGCATGGACAATTCTTGAAAAATTTCTTTAATTAACTTCTACTTTCCATACACAGTAGTCTATAATATATGTATAGGTGTGTTTCCCTTTTGTTGTGTGTTTTTTTCCAGTTTCAGGTTAGTCTATTTTGTGGTCTGCTTCCCCAGAGATCTGTGGTTCTTGTTATAACCTGGCATTTAAAAATCCTCAGAGAGAGCCACTGTTGGTGCTATTTCTTGTCCTAAATGTGCCTTGTAATTTTCATAAGTTCTCCTATCATTAGTAGTGTCAAGGGCTTTGAAATTGGTATTAAAATTATTTTTATGCCTCTGCAAAGTGTTCTCAAACCCTCAACCTAATTGCAAATGGTCAAAAGTGACTAAAAACCCTAAGTACCTTGGCCGGTTCTATTTTCATGTTACTTTTTCAGTCACTTGAGTCATATTAAGTCATGTGTCTATGTTGAACGGGTTGCCTTTTACCAAAAGATTCTAACATCCTAACTGCTTTAATAATTCCTAAGTCCCGCTATGTAGGTCCCTTTTACATCATCACCTTATGTATCGAGCAACTCAGAAAAAATTGGACGGTGTGCTTATTCACTTATATCTAAGATGCTCAACATCTAACATATAAGCGAACAAGCGGAGGAAACATGTGTCCTTGGTGGGGCCAAGCATGTTAAGAAAGTCTTCTGTTAAAAGGTGAGCAACTCAGAAAAGATTGGAAGGCACGCTTATTCACTTATTTCCAAGATGCTCCAAATCTAACGTATAATCAAATAAGTGGAAACGACGTGTGTCCTTGGTGGGGCTGAACTATTGAAAGGGCATTCTGTTAAATAGTGTACAAGTTTGAAAAGATAAAATGGATCACTTATTTGCTTAAAGGAAAACTGCATGAAGAGTATGTGGGTCCACCTGGAAAGATTTGACGGTTAGCTTATTCACTTATATCCAAGATGCTTGACATCTAATGAATAAGTAAATAAGCAGTGATGACATCTGGTAGTTGGTGGGCCTAGGCATTCAAAGTTGGCGAAGGTTTAAAGTTCAGTTTAGTTGTTTCATATCTAATGGCTCACTTATCTTCTTATCTCCAAGATGCTCGACATCTAACATATAAGAGAATAAGTTGAAGTGACATGTGTCCTCAGTCAACAGTTGTTTTTAGGAAAGTAAGATAGCCATTAGATGTGAAGGATGAAGCCCAGAATTGACGGTTCAAATTCAAAGTTGATAAAACAAGTTGTAGAGAGTCGTTAAGCTGCGAAATTGAAGATGGTGAATTAAATATAGAACATGTGATAACTCCAGTCAAATTCAATTTGAAAGACTAATTTGATTGAGTTCGTAAATTGATTAAGCTGACTGTAGTCTAAATCATTCACCAAAACCTTTTGAGCAAAGACAGAATTGCAAATAAAAATAGTTTCACATGACTTCTATGGAGAACAGGTAAGCTCACTGATTCACTACCATTCAAATTGAGATAGAGTTTGCAGTTCAGAGAAGGTTTTAGAGCTCTTGTTTTAGAATCTGGTTCTAGTATTGATAGAAAACCCTTAGAATGGCCCCTAGAGTTGAAATTTTGGGACAGGTCGATAACCAAAAATGAAATGTTAGGGAAGATTTATTGCAGCAGTTACCATTGTCCTCAGGGGATGCCACACAAGCTAAGAAGGTAGTTCCAAAAAATCCTCACTTCAGAATTGGGGAAGGGTTATATGATTTAGGAAGGTGGGCAAGAGATGTTGTTACTAGTTTAGATACCCTTACTCTATTTAGAGCAGCTTATAGTTAGAGAAAGGCCCCCACCCTAGACTGTAATATTTGGGAACTAGATATTGGAAATTTAATAGCACCTAGTGTATTCATGGACACTGATTTGCTCATTCTAATAGAAAAATCTTATGATAAGGTGTCTAGGGTTGTTAGAGACACCCAAGGAAATATAATACTGACTATATTAGTAGATGAAATCAAAAGAATTTTCAAGCTGACTGACACTTCCCAGAATATGGATGATATTCACCTTGAATATTTCAAAGAAATATACAATAACCAAAGGGATTATTACAGAGGTGAAGTAGTGAAGGGGTATGCTAGAAAAATATGAGATTTGGTTGTAATAGGACCAGGAACCCCCGAACCTTTCAAAGTGGATCTTTTCATTGGCAAGGCCAGGAAAATGTACAGTTCCCTATGATATATTTTGGGGATAAATGAAGAGATGGCCATGCCAGTCCATATAATGTTGATGGTTGTTCATATTCTACATCCCCACTTATTAGTAGTGTTTGATTATGCATCCTATATTTCTCAGGAGATGCATGATGGTTTGTCAGGGATCAAAGATGGCGATATACAAAAGCCAATGGGTTGGTATTCCCTCATGATGGATATGTTCTTATTTAACAGTGCAGACTTCTTTGAAGAAGAAATGGAATTGGAGAGATTCCAAGATGATGAAGAATTGCCTGTTCAGATGTGGAGTGCAGATTTGTCCTAGGATAGAAATAATGCAAGTTATGTATACTTTGACAATGTTTTTGCAACCAGACTTAAGTCATTACTAAGCAACCAAAATGCAAGAGTTCATAATGAGGTAGTGATGCTTTTAAGGCCTATGGAGTATGCCCCTGAGTTGAAAATTGCTCACAACTAGGGAGATTTGATATTGTACCCTTTTGCCACAGTGATTAGGGTTTATGGTTTTAGAGGTGTTCCTTATGTGCTACCCTATAGAGTCCCACTCAAAATTGGGATAGAAAAAATCATAAGACAATTAGGTGGGCTATAGGAGGAAGCTTTGACAAGAAAGATGAAGGGAAATATATTCCCTACCCTCACCAAATCCCATCACTTTATCATAACAAAAGGAGGGTGGACACAGTTTGGCAAATACTTTGAACCCTATCATTTATCCACTTCCATAGCCAGGTGTGCAGAAAATGAAGATTTTATCATCGACATTTTTAGAAAGAGGACCAATTGTATAATGCTAAAGAATCAATTCTACAATCCAGAGGATATTATCGGGAACATTTTTGAACTAGAGTGTAATACCCACTCATGTTTTTCTTTTTAGTTTAGGATACCGTACTCTTTAGGCATCGGTTTCAGTTGTTTTGCCAAATTATTTTAGGCCACATTTCATGTGGGTTGATATTATTTCATTTGACGATGATACTTGTTTATGATGTCATGATTTTACCTTATGCATAGATAGATGTGATGATGTTATCTTGTTGATTATTATTTGTCAATTTCAGTTTATGATATACTTACCCGATACTTGCATGTGTATGGTGGTCTTATATGTGAATGTACTGGTTGATGTGTTGTTGTGGTAGAGGACGGAGACATAGTTACTTGCTTCAGTGAGATCCACATGTTCGACCAATCCCTATCATTGATTTCTATATTATATTATGCATGTACATGTGTGTTCTTTTGGTGACAGGATTGCAGGTACAGGGAATCGTCTTCCCTGAATTGGCAGGAGTGAGCGTGCCCATAAATATTCATCTCAATGGTAAAGAGGGGAGGTAACATACAGATCCAAAACCCTAACCTAAGCCTAATCGTCCTAATGTAGGTTGAGTTTCAGTATGACTACCGTATCCAGATTTGTCTAGGTAGACATAATTCGAATACCCTCTCTTTTGAGTTTGTGTGTGTTTTGCTTGATTATGCTTTCAGGTGATTTTTGGATTAATGAGTGTTTTTCCATATTCTGTGATTTAATGGATTATAGTTGAATTAATGATTTAATTATATCCTAATTTTATTTTAAATAATTAATTAAATTGAAATATTTGAACATTATGATTTAATTAAATATTTAATTGAAAACTATATTGTATGTGCTTATATGATTAATTAAATAATTAAATATTTGGTTGCATGCATTATTGTGACATAAATATTTAATCTATTTAATTAAATATTTTATTAATTACATGTGCATAATTGTGTTGAAAAAGTATTTCAAATTGAAAAGATCTTAAATTGTAATTAGGAGTCTAATTTGAGTTGTGGCAATAAAGGATATTTTATTTAATTAATTGGATTTACTTTCAATTTTCAAGTTGAGTTAAACTAGGGATTGACTTGGGAGTTGTCATCCATCTTTGCATGTTTTGCGGAATTTGGATCTCTTTAGGGGGAATTGGTCATTCATTCTCTCATAACAGGTTTTTTGAGAATTGGAGAGCTCTTGGTGATTTGGAGTTTTTTGAAGAATTGTGGGATTGTGTGGATCTTGGTTGCTTCAAAGTTTTCAGGATTTTCTATTGCTTGTGTGTGTGCTCAGATCTTCATTGTTGATAGATCTGTGGTTGAATTGGACTTGAGGGTTTTCATATTTGCTCTCATCATCCAAGCCACATTCCTTAGTTTCTAGCATTGGATTCGAGGTAGGCTTCAATTGCCATGTGTGGATTCAATTTTGTAGATCAGAGGTTTTCTGTGATGTTTTTAATGCTTGTTCTTAAATTTGACCTTTAAATAGCTTATGGGTGTTTTCTATGTTTTCGGGTGTTTCTATAAATCCTAGATCTCTATTTCTGTCATTTTCTATAATCTTAGCAACGTACGGTTATGCTGTCAAAATTTTGGGAAGAAATTCCCTCTAGATCTCTTGGGTTCCCTGGTGGGAGGTTACATAGAGGTTCAAGGAGTCAGGAAGGAAAAGTGGATGGCATATAAGAAATCCTTGGACTTTGTCCAAAATTTTGACAAGACCTATGGTCCTCTAAAGGATTTTTTCCCATGGTCTTATAAAATTGATTCACTAATGAATCTTTTTGAGGGAATAATCCAAACCCTAAATGAGAAAATGAAGAGAGCAGTTGAGAGTGACCCAGAAAAGGCTCTTTCTATTATGAATAAATTTCCATAGAGAAGAATAGTTCCACCTGGGAACTATCTAGTGTATAAAAGAAGAGGATATACCACTGTTTCTCCCAGAGTTGATGAGCCCACTCAGCATAAGGGAAAGAGGCCAATGGATACTGATATTCAAGAAGTACCCTCTCCAAAGAGGAAAAGGGTGGAGACAAAAGAGCAAGGAGGTGAATTGTATTCTCCTTCCCAATCCCCTATGCAATATGATGACCATAATATTGCTGAGCAATTGCTCAAGATGAGAAATACTAGTGAAGTAGTTGTTACCACTCAAGAATTACAAGAGGGGATGCTAGAAGAGCCTAAACATACATTATCTGACCTCAAATTGGTAGACTTTGCTGGCAAGGAATTAGATCCTATGACTAAACAAGCTAGTGATGAATTCTTGTCTAATGAAAATTTCATCAAAACTAGGGCTTTTATTCAGTTTCTATGGAGATGCCATATTGGTGAATACAATGACAAGTGCCAGAAAATGATAGAAGATCAACCCAATGCTGCCAAGGAGGACATAGAGAAAGTAGTCAAACAAGAATTGATAATGAAATTTGATAAGATTACTCCTGAGGAGGGTAGGAAAATGATCAAAAGGAAAGGAGTCCTCATATTGCCACAATGGGATTTAGCTGATGCAGTGGTTTTTGATGCTATAAGGAAACAAGCTAAACCCATAAGCCCTACTGGAACATCAATTGGTGCTTAATTTAGTGAGGATCATGCAGCATTAGTGATCTGGTCACTAAAGAAAAAGGACAAGAGAAGAATTAAAGGAGATGATGAGACTGAAGACACAGACAGCCTAATTGTGAAAAGGGTTGTAGATACCTCAGGAACTGAAGCAACTAACCTTGTTGTACAGGTTGCCAATTTGAGCATGAAAGTGTCAGAAAAGGAAAAGGAAGCATATGCTAGTCTGAATGAATGATATGAGTTTGTGCTCAAAGGTTACAACAAAGAGAAGGTGAAATCCTTGATTAAGGATAACAAAATAGCAGAGCTGGAAGGTAAGCAGAAGACCCAACTGGTGCCCCAAAGACTAATTGCTCAGGACCCATATCAGCCTTCCTCCTCAAGTCCGTTTATAACATATCCCCCATCCCCTGCACCTCTAAGTCCTACTACTCAGGAAGCTATTGATGCCAAGAGAGTAGAATTGGAAGCTAAGAAGGACAGGCTAATCAATGAAAGGACAAGATTAGAAGAAGAGGGTAAGAGGGACTTAGAAGATTCCCAGGCCTACAAAGAAGTTGAAGAATTGGTGAAGAAAAAGCACACAGATTAGATATTTTCAAATCTCAAAAGGTGTGCCAGTGAGATCAACCTTCCTAACCTCTACCTGTTGGGAAAAATGATTGCAAGTATCACCAGTAGATATGAAAATGAAAAGGGACAATGGGACTTGATAATGAGTAAATGGAAAGGGAAGGTAGCTCATGTTAAGTCATTTTACTCCCTTTCAAAAGAACAAAATAATATTGATATCACCTTGACGAGCACCCATAAGTGTCTAAAATTGATGATTAATTTAGACATCAAGAAGAACATGGTCATGAAGAGAGTCACAATATTGAGAGAATAATTTTCCAGGGATAGATATGATATGTATCTCAATATGTTCAAGGAAGGTGGGAACATAAAGAGTGAAGCCCTATGGCTAAGACAGTCAAATGAAACAGTGACTAGCAGGAAAAAAAGCATTGTTGCATTGGCAAACACTAGATGGTTTGTGCTGACCATAGATATTTTGAATAAATCCAAGGCATTTTTTGAGTCATGGGAGGTAGAAGTTGAGAAGGCTAGCAGTGATTGGGAAGAGTTCAGTAGCCAAAAAGACAAAGTTCTCAGCTTCAGTTGGCCAAGTGATTAAGTTTTCACTACATGGATTAGCAAATATGGAATAGTCACCCCAGTAACATGAGATGACAAACGTAAAGGGGACAACTAGCACAAAGGAGGTTAAGCTAATAGAATAAATTAGATATTGGGGCCTATGTACCAACAAGAGAGAAAAATCTAGATGGCAAAAAACCTGACTACTTCGGAGCAACTTCAAGCATTCATGGGATCACACGACAAATGATCACATGGCTCGTAGCAAGTTTTTGTTATCTCATCAACCAAAAATTTTGTCTCTTCTTGAAACTGTATTTTTTCCTTTAGCCCAGTCATTCGTAGCTTGTTGCATCCTTATTTTCCAAAAGGATTACAAGATGACTGTGGCTACCTATAAGTATCAAGTTGTAATACTATAATAAGGATGGTAAAATGAGACTACAAGGCAGATTACTACATTGGTCTGACTATTGGTTTTGAGTCTTCAAAATGTACTGTTATTGAGTTCATATTAATAAAATTACAATGGAATCTCAATTTTCATGTCAATGATGTCTTCTTGCATTTACCATTAATTCTTGTATGTTCAATTTGTAAGGCATTTTGAGTGTACTAGTTATAAGATAGTCATATTCTTGTTTGTGAGTTACTTTCAAGGAGAGTTTAAATCTTATAAATGATTGCAAAGGATTAGGATTCATGCAAGGAATTGATACATTGGTGTAGGAGTGAGAGGATAGTTTGTAAGGCACTCTATCTGGGATTCATTTCTATTTCTATTAATTATTTTAATATGTGTATGCTCTGTTATGACTCTATCACCCATGATTAGGCACTGGTCAAGATGCTAACAAGTGATTATTATCATCAATTCAAATATTAAAATCCTTATTTTATGATATTTAAGAGTATATATGTGTAGTTGATTGTATTCAGAGGATATAATCCATCTTAGTGATTCCATGAAGAGTGAATTGATAGGTTAGCCTTCCTAGGCCAAAGTGGTATAAAAAGAAGAAGGATTATAAATCCTTGATCCATTATTAGATTCTCTATCATTTAGTGAGTCTGTAATCAGGTACACCTGCCTGGGTATGTGGAGCCCAAAGTGTAGAAGGAGTTTCATCCTTATTAATTAGCCTTATTCATGTATGAACCTGCATTGGAAATAGAGGGTCAAGCACTTATTGCTATTTTAATTATTCATACAAGAAAAAGAGCTAACATGGGTTTTACTCTTGAAACTAGACTTTGTCATCTTACCTTTTTGATAATTCTTGCACATGATATGCTCGGGTTTAGTCATGATTGGTAAGCCTCTAACATTCCTTTTTTTGATTATTTTTATAATGTTGTCAAAATTCACATGACACAATATTTTGTGCCAAAACCATATGTCTTTGTTTCTAGCCATTAAACAAGTGGTGTTAGTGTCATCAAGATAGAAAAGGTTACCTTTTGTCTACTCACCGGTACCAATCAACCTTCCTGATTCATTGTAGATCTTTGCCTTCTTATTTTCAAATGCTACTCTATGACCTGAATTGTTCAACTTTCAAACACTTTACAAATTATAATTTATTCCTTTTACCTAGTAGGCATGATCACATTTTATCAGGTTATTCAACATTAAGGTTCCTTTACCTTCAACTCGACAAGGTGTATCATTTCCCATTCTCACTGAACCACCATTATAGTATTCAAAAGTCTCAAACTTTTGTTTGTCACCAATGGTATGATGAGTGCAGCCACTATCTATGATGCAGACATCATTTTTACTAACTTTAGATATGAGTACAGTTTCTACATACCTTTCTTAATCTTCATCTGAATTATCCTTCATGGATAAAAATACCATCTCGATGTCTTCTTCTGATTTAGTTTCGGTGTTATCAGCTCTGTTCTCAGCTAGATAACAAGATTTCTTTCCTTTGTCCTTGTAGTCTTGGGTATCTTTCTTGTCAGATTATCGGTTGGTATGGTAATATCTATTATCACCTTTATCAAACTTCTTCTCATATGATCTGTCATTTCCTCTGTCATCTTTTCTTCAGTTTTGGCATCTTGCAGCAAAGTGTCCAACCTTTTTACAATTGAAACATACAAGTGGTAATTTATCTTTGTATCTCCCTTTGCCTCTCTGCAATCTTCTGGCCATTAGTGCTTCAATTTCATCAAGTCCTTGATCCTCATTATCACTGTCACTATCATTTCTAACAACATGTCTATGACTTGAGTTACTTATCTTTAAAGAAGATTTGAATGTAGATTCTATAGATGCTAAGAAACTATTATCAAATTTTTTCATCTCAAACGAAATTAGTCTACCAATCAGACTATCTAGAGTAACTGTATTGTTTGCAATTGCTCTCATTTCTTGAATAGAAGAAACTCTAATAGCATAAATAGGAAATAAGGTTCTTAAGATTTTTCTTACCACTATCTCCTCTTCAAGTACACCTCCAACTCCTTAGATAGCATTTACTACCTCTTTGATTCTGCAGCTATACAGAGTGATGTTTTCTCCTTCCTTCATCCTTAGGTCATCAAAGCTCCCTCTTAGGCTTTCTGACTTTGCTCTTAGTACATTGGCATCTCCTCAATGTAAAAGCTTCAACTTATCCCACATTTTCTTTGCAAAGGTGCAGGTTTTGAAATCTTCAAACTCAGCATCGGAGAATGATGATGAAAGTTCTATCATCATGCAGTTGTCCTCATGCTTTACTTTTAATTTCTTGAGAGTGTGAGGTCCTGTAGGCAACACATATTCAGTATCAAAGTATTGAACAATATCATTTCTAATACCTAATAGGTGGAGTCTTATTCTTATTTTCCATGATGCAAAGTTGTCTTTATTCAACTTGGGCACATCTCATTTGTTCATCTTGTGATCTTTTGCTTGATTTGTTAGTAATAACTGAGAGGGGGGGTGAATCAGTGGCCTCAAAAATATTTCAATAATCAACCCAAAAACTTAGTGCCACAATATTAATCCTCTAGTTATCTTCAGTCCTATAAGATGAATGCCTCCAAATACTTTTATCAAATTACTACTGCTTGGAATGCTTCATAAAACCTTCTACTATATGTTTACCGAATAGCAGTTTGTTAATTTACCG
This sequence comes from Thuja plicata, assembly GCA_018584345.1. Taxonomy (NCBI): domain Eukaryota; kingdom Viridiplantae; phylum Streptophyta; class Pinopsida; order Cupressales; family Cupressaceae; genus Thuja; species Thuja plicata. Next base: position 1,134,612 of record MU224273.1, read on the forward strand.
AAAGACAGTAAATTATCTAGAGTATATCGATCAATCCAATTAAGTTAAGTGTAATGAAAAAGACTAAAGTAATGACTCATAAACACATTGACACATGGATTTTTAATGTGGAAACATTGTTAAGGGAAAAACCACTAGGGACCGGTAACCCAAAATTTTCACTCTTCTAAAGTGAGCTCGATGAAGAGCCAACCCTGTTAAAGGTTACAAACACACTGTTAGGTGTGACCTTGTTAGAGGATTTAATAGTTTAGTATGTCACTTGATATCGGGCATCTCTATGCTATCTTCCTTGATCAAACACTCACTTGGCCTGTTAATAGGTATCCAGCATCTCATGTTATCTTCATGATCAAAATTTTTGATACTCCTTAGGATGTATCTCAATATAGAAAGGATCTTTAAATATTGCTTAGTTAAGGGACTTTCTAAATCAATGGTTAAACTGAAAGAGTATGATTTGTTCACATATACAACTTATACTTGCATATTTTTAGATCTATTGTAATCTCATAAAAATATTCTGATCAATATATCTCATTTTATACCTTTTCTCCACTTTGATTCTGCTTGGTGATGTTGTGCTTTGTTTCTTGGTGTCCCCAAAAAACTTTATCTCTTTCCTCAGCTTGTTGATCAGGACTGTATGAAGTTTCTCTTCATCAGTTTCTCTTCAACATCCTCTTTTGCTTCATTCACCCACCACACCAATTTTTAATGAATTGAGTTGTCTCTTTATAGACATGATATCACCATTGTTAGGTTCTTGATTTTTCTTAACTTTGCGTGATCCACAATTCTCGCCAAATAGATTTAAAGAAAAACTCTTGTTTTATCTCGCTGAGATCTTCTTACCAACTGGAAAAAATAGCTTTAAATCCATTACTTATCTCTGGCTTTATCTTGTCGATGAAAACAAAGATAACTACCAGTTAACTCTATATTTAGCTCTTCCAGCTAGATATTTTGTCATTTCTGAACTCAAGTTAATTTTGATGTTTAACTCATTTATAGCTTTGGTCAACCCTCCTATTATCCTCGGGCTTCTCCATTGGTTTACACTATGTTTTTGGCCATCGATTATGCTTGTGATTTTGCTTTTCGGTAATGCTCTTAAGTGTTCTTTCTTGGGCATCACTATGAATTCACTTTCGATGATTGATGTCCGTCGGTGTCCACTGACCGTTGGTGTTTGAAGTCATATAGTGAATTCTTGTCTTTTACACATTACTTAAAGCATAATTATTTTCTCTTTGATTGTCTGAAGTCTTTGACACTTTCATTATAACCGATTAGATTATATCAAGTTGACATCAATGACAATACAATCCATTAACTGATTTAATGTCTTGCATTATCCTTCTACATTTCGGTGATCAACTTAACATCTTAAAACATTCAATCAGTTACATATCATCAACAACCATTGAAATTATATTTAATATAGGTCCACTTCTAATGGTATAGGTCTAATTGGAATGTAATTCTCCAATGTAGGCCTCTCTAGAAGATTGTTCCCTAGATTGGTATATAAGGAAGCCTTCTCCTCTCATTTTCTCTAACTAAGTATAACGAACAATCTAAGATGCAAGAAGCAATTTCATCTACAAAAAATCTATACATGATCTATTTAAGTAAGCATTTACTCTAAATAATTCAAGCATTCAAAGACATTCAAGCATTCAATTCATCAAGGAGATCCATTGGTAGCCATTGAGGGATTCAAGCTCTATGGAGCCCTCTTGTTGAAGATTTCTCCATCCACATCTGTGTATGCCTCTTCCTATTCCAATATCGATTCAAGATTGGTGTTTAAGATCTACAATAAATTGATTTGAAAAATCCTACATCCTACATTCTACATTCTACATTCATTTGGTGCATACATACTTATAGATCTAAGGATTTGAATCTGCCAAAAGGGTTTCTATACAAGCAAGATGAATTGGTTTATTTTCTTTGTTCATTTATACAATTTCAATTATACTTTAAGGTTAATTCCAAAACTGGGGTTTGACCAAGGAAAACCGCTCCCCCTCAACAAAAAAAAACTATTTTTCTTATAGGTACAGGGTCGGGACAACAGATTCAAGTGCAAATCTAGATACCCTTTTCAGAAAACTTTCAGGATTTGGAAAAAGATTTTGTATCAGACTATGTAGATCAAGGTTGAATTTCTATTCTAGGTCAAGGTTCACTTTCTGTTCTGGGTCAGGACCAACATTCTATTTTAGGTCAGGATCGACATTCTGTTTTGGGTCAAAATTGACCTGAGCCAGATCTAGAAAATATTTCTGGGTTTTCTCCATCTCTGTGTTTCTATGCCCGATCCGGTTGCAAAAATTTTTAAGACAATGGAAAATAGCATTCTTCATATCTATTTATTGTGCATCCAGCAGGAATTGAACCTGCGACTTCCCAATTATGAGTTGGGTGCTTTTACCATTCAGCCATGGATGCTATGGTCAAGTGATTTTATTATAATTAATATGGTTATTATATTATATATATTGAATTCTCATTTTCAACAAGAAATAGATTTGGGATTGTTAGCAATTTTTCTATTACAAAATGCTAATTAATGAATAATAATATATAAGATCTAATTTGGGGTGGGGGTACAAAAAGAGATTCTTTAATTAATTAAAAGAAGTATGGTTCTTTTCTATATATCTATTGTTCTAAATAGGGTAGAAAAATCCTATTGTATTTTTGATATATTTAGTTTCACAAATATATAGTTAAAGATTAATATATTAAATATAATAAATACTTATCTATCTTTATGACCCTTTATACTTTTATATACTCGTTTGCATATTATCCTTATTTTACTTCCTCTGTTTCAGTATCTATATTGAAGTTGCATTGTTTACTAATTCAATTCTATCTCTCTTTTAATAGAAAAAGAAACTTTCTTTTCAAATTGTGTGAGTATAATATACAAACGAGTATATAAAATTATATATCAAGTTGACATCAATGACAATACAATCCATTAACTGATTTAATGTCTTGCATTATCCTTCTGCATTTCAGTGATCAACTTAACATCTTCAAATATTCAATCAGTTACATATCATCAACAACCGTTGAAATTATATTTAATATAAGTCCACTTCTAATGGTATAGGTCTAATTGGAATGTAATTCTCCAATGTAGGCCTTTGTAGAATATTTTTCCCTAAATTGGTATGTAAGGAAGCCTTCTCCTCTCATTTTCTCTAACCAAGTATAACAAACAATCTAAGATGCAAGAAGCAATTTCATCTACAAAAACTCTATACATGATCTATTTAAGTAAGCATTTAATCTAAAGAATTCAAGCATTCAAAGACATTCAAGAATTCAATTCATCAAGGAGATCCATTGGTAGCCATTGAAGGATTCAAGATCTATGGAGCCCTCTTGTTGAAGATTTCTCCATCCACATCCATGCATTCCTCTTCCTATTCCAATATCGATTCAAGATTGGTGTTTACGATCTACAATAAATTGATTTGAAAAATCCTACATCCTACATTCTACATTCTACATTCATTTGGTGCATACATACTTATAGATCTAAGGATTCGAATCCACCAAAAGGGTTTCTATACAAACAAGATGAATTGGTTTTTTTTTTTTTTTCATTTATACAATTTCAATTATACTTTAAGGTTAATTCCAAAATTGGGGTTTGACCAAGGAAAACCGCTCCCCCCCAACAAACAAAACTATTTTTCTTATAGGTACATGTTCGGGACAACAGATTCAAGTGCAAATCTGGATACCCTTTTCGGCAAACTTTCAGGATCTGGAAATAGATTTTCCGTCTGACTGTGTACATCAAGGTTGACTTTCTATTTTGGGTCAAGGTTGAATTTCTATTTTGGTTCAGGACCAACATTCTATTTTTGGGTCAGGATCGACATTCTATTTTGGGTCAAAATTGACCTCAGCCAGATCTGGAAAAGATTTCTGGGTTTTCTCCATCTTTGTGTTTATGTGCCCGATCCGGTTGCAGAATTTCTGGAAACTCAGTCTAGACACCCAAAAATAGCATTCTTCAGATCTATGATATTTTGAGATCAATTCATGTCTTCAATTAATTTCAATTAAGGTCTTAATAAATTCACATCTATTATATTATTCATCCATTATTTGGGATTATAATACTTTCTTCTTTCTTCTTATTTCAGATCGATTGATGCATTTGTGCATTAACCATTTTCTTATGGCTGATCAAAGTGGATATTTCCTTGGGGAAATTTGGGGCTAGGAATAACATCTTATCTTCTACTCAATACTATCAACATTGACAACATCTTCCATCTTACATATATTTTTATAACACATCATTTTATATATTACATTTTGGTGAACCCGTGATAGACAACTCTTTCTTTTTGGTGTTAGATTTAAATTTCATGCTAGATCTTGCATACATATTAGATTAGCCTTCTTTTATGTTCTTTTATTTACATTTTCTTAGTTTAGTTCATTTACATTGCATTGGTGTATGAGCTTTACTACCTCTGGTCCTACTTATAATATTCCAGTTAGAAGAAGTCACAGACTTATGGGTTCCTTTTATCTAGAGTCTTCCTCTCCTTTTCTTAGGATGCTGGATGAAAATTTGATCACTCATGATTCAAATCCTTCTACGAAGAATAACTCTTCTCACTCATCTCATGATGAGGATGATGCTTTAATAGTTCCTCCTGAACAAGTCCAAAAACTATCAACTGAACTTGATAAAATGGGAAATTGTCTTATTCAAGAAAACCATAATGAAGATTCTATTCAAGCTATAGAGGCTCTTCAGAAAGTCCTTTGTGATAGTGATAAAATTTTTAATCTCTTGTGTGGTATTACTCATCTTGTGCATTTAAATGTTAAACCTTTAGCTCAATAGGCATAAGATTTAGGATTTACTCCTCCTGTCGCTAGTGTGGAACCTTCTTTGGTTCCTTTACCTAGTAATCCTACTTATACTCCTCCTTTACTGACTACATCTCTTACATTTTCCAATCCTCTAACTTTGAATCTTCCACTTCCATCTCTTCCTATGAGTGTTCCACCAGTGTCTTTACCTACCTCACATCTTTCATACCATAGTGTTCCTTTTTCTTATTCCAATCCTCATCCAACTTTGGTTCCAAATTTTCCACCAGTTGTGTCTTCTATTCCTACTACTTCATAAACTTTTCCTAGTGTTCCTAATGTTTCTATGCCACCTATTTCTTCTAATGATTCCACAATCATTAGTTTGGCTCAAACTATGCCATCTTTACAACAACAACTTGCATCTTTAACTCAATCCAAGTTTAGCATTCCTACATGTGACATGGGTATTCCTTTATCCCTAGAAATTATTGATTCTCATGTCCCTCAACATGCCAATATTCCTCACCTTGAGAATTACAATGGTAAGGGAGATCTTGTCACTCATGTTAAAATATTTCAAATCCTTTGTAGTGATTATTCTCATGACCATAGGATTTTGGCTAAGTTGTTTTCTAGAACTATTCGTGATAAGGCCTTGCAATGGTATTGTTATTTACCCCCTTATTCTATTGATTCTTTTCCAAAACCTTCTAATAGATTTATTCAACAGTTCCAAAATAACATTTGTCCACAAGTTTCCTTAACTGATTTAATGCATTGTTAAAAAAATACTAAGGAAAAATTGACTAAATTTATTGGTAGATTTAAGCATTTGTATGCTCAAATTTTTTTATCATGTTCCATATATTGATATTCAAAATATTTTTATTTCAAATTTGCAAAATGATATTAAAGATAAGATTCTGCTTACTAAATTTACCTCTTTTCAACACCTTTGTGTAGTGCTTCATCATTATCAATTACAAGTGAGTCAATTAGAGAGAAAAACTCCAATGGCTCCTTTTCTAATTTATAAGTGTGATTATTCTCCTAATCCCAACAAGTTTTAAAAGCCTAACAACTATGTTAAAATCAATAAACAAGAAAGTGCAGTTTTTGATCAAGTTTTTGTTGCATCCCACAATGCCACTTCTGCATCCACTGCTTTTCATTTAGATCATACATTTACTCCTCTTTCTGAATCTTCACATTCTATTATGAGTAAATTGTTAAGTGTTAATATGATTACTTTGCATCCTATTCAACTTCTTCTCCCTACTATGATGGCATCCAAATCTTTTGATCCTAAAGCCTTTTGTCAATATCATCATCAACATGGTCATGATATTGAGAAGTGTTATTCTCTAAAGCATAAGGTTCAAGACTTAATTGATTCTAATGCTTTATCTGTTGATAATTTTTATGGTAGTGGGAACAAATTTGTCTCTCCTAATAAAAATCTCCAAATTAATATGAATCCTTTACCTACACATGATACTAATACCAATGTCCAACCATCTTCTGTGGATATTGTTTATGATTCAAAGATGGGTAATCTCAAACATATTGTTAACCATGTGGAGTGCATTGTTTCATCTCAACCTACTCTTCAAGATACTTTTCCTCCACCTCAACTTCAAATTCCACCTCAACCTAAACTGAAACCTCAATCTAAACCTTCCAAACATCCCAAGGATAAAAGACCTCAGGAACTCTCGATCACCTTTGATAATTCTAAGAACATTAAAGCTCCTAATGGTCCCCTTTACATTTATGCTAAGATTTATAAGATACCTACGCATGCTTGTCTTGTTGTTCCTACTTCCTTAGTCAATGTCATCACTAAAGAAAATATTTTTATGAGGAACTTACAACGTGATTATTATGATACATCTAATGTTTTGACTCAAACTTGTAATGGTTTTCTCTATCCATCATTTGGTTATATTACCTTACCTATTGAAATTTGTGGTAAAGTTGTGGACACTACCTTTGTTGTTGTCCCTACTTATGATCAATTTCAAGTTAAGCTAGGTTTTCCTTGGTTGACTGCAAGGCATGCCATTACTTTTCCTATCAACAAGTGTATTAAGTTCATTCATGATGAAGAGGTGAAGACTATTAATCATAGTTTATATCAACCTTGTAGGCCTAGGGATTGTGCTACCTATGACTTCTTTTGGCTTTCATTACCTAGTTCATGTCCTCCTCGGCTTGATAATCTTTTTCATTCCTATCAAGCCTATAAACATTGCAAGATTCTTGAGTTAAGCATGCCTCAGATTGATCTTAACTGTGGTCTTTTTGTTAGAGTATCTATTTATCTTCACTTATTAATTAGATCATGTTGATTTAATTATTAAGTTGTCTATGTACTCTTTTTTCACTTAAGTTGTCTCTTAGGTGCATATAATTAATATTTCATATTAATTATATTGCGCAACCTAGCTTTTACCTTTTTAGGGTTTTATTCACCTTTAAGGTTGAACTTTTGTAATTATTGTTTCATTACTTTGGAAATACAATTTTCTCTCACTCCGCTGAGATTTTCCAAGGCTATGCTTCTGTCTCTATGGTTTCCATTTAGCATCGGGTTATTTGCATGCAAGTGTTCTTGGCAAACTATGAAGTTGGATTTCTCAACTTCTACATGGTATCAGAGCCACCCTGTCGCTTCCTGGTTTGAATGTTTTTTGAAGCCACTATTCAAAGGCAAAAGCCACAGTTTCTCTAGGGTTTTTTCATCATTTTGAAGGAGGAACTAGTTTTTGGAGTGCTTTGAGCCAAAATAGACTCCACCATCACGCTCAGAAGGCCCAGGAGAGTCAAAATACATATAAAGTTTGACATTTTTGGTCATAGCTACCTCTGAAATTTTTTTTGCCTCCTCGGCCGTACGACATGCATTTTGAAATTTTTTTATTTTTTATTTTTTTATTGTTTTTAAGGGCTGCCAGAGTGCAGCTAGAGTGCACCTCCCCCATGCCACCTCGATGCCACCACAGCCTGGCTTGGCCCGGCGTGCTACCCACCGGCCACCGCAGCCACCCAAGAGCCACCCGACCTCCACCAGCACCGGGGGCCAGCCACCAGCCCACCACCACAGCTTGCAGGTATGGTGCTGACGTCAGCGACTAGAAATTTTTTTTTGGCGACAGGCTCGATGACCATCAATTTTTTTCTGGTGGACAGTGATGGTCATTTGAACATCAACTTTTTTCCCATGACTAGTTTTTTCCGGTGAGCTCTTTTTCGGAGGCGCAGTTGGTTTTTCGGCCATAACTTGAGCATACGGTCTCCATTTTTGAAAAATGAAATATCGTCAGAAAGGTGTTTCTAAGTCAGGTGTGATGATGTTGATCTTTTTTTTTTATTCAATTATTTGAGCTCTCTTTTTTTTCATTGAAGTAGAGGCTTCCATTTCCTCCATCTCTACATTTGGCGTCCAAGTTTTCTTCTAGTTTTTTGTGCTTTTAGTAATTGTTTATTTGTTGTACTGGGGATAGAATCATACATTGTGGGGGGGTGATTTTTATTTCTATCATTTAATTTTAGAAAATTACCCTTCTACTTCTGTCTTTTTCTTCTCTCAATGTCGGACCCCTCTGTGGCCTGGCTAACACCGCACAATTACCACACCTGGAAAGCATACATGACCAGGCTACTCATGTCACGTGGCCTATGGTCATGTCTAGATGAACACCAACCTATCCTGCTGTATCATTTTGAGGTTCTTTAGCACAGGAATAAAATAGATGAAACCATGGGCTTGATTGCACTAAACATCTCTAACAGTCTCCTTTTTCACCTAGATGGTTTGACCACTCCTAGGGCCATTTGGGGCAAGTTTTCAAATTTTTTTGGCATAGTGAATGAGTTCCAGGCACTTCAACTTGATGTAGAGCTAACCACTTTGACACCTACAAGCTTTCCCACCATTGAGGACTTCTTGATGAAGTTCAAGTCTCTGCACTCAGTTTTGCAGGGATGTGGGAAAACCAAGATAGATGATGAGTGTATCTTCTTGATAATCTCAAAGTTGAGAGGATAGTATCAGATCTTTTCTTTCACTTTCTACTCCACTATGGATGCTTTGGGTGCTAGATAAACCATGCCTTCTTTTGAGACATTCTATGAACGGTTGACATGGGAACAGGCAAAGATCCAATAGATGGATGCTTCTAGCTCTTCTAGCCAAGCATTGGTTGCTCAGTCTTCACAGGGGAAACCAAAATAGAAAGAAAAACCAAAGAAAGATTCAATAGGAAATGAGTATTCCTCCAAACCTACACAAACAAATGATTCCAAACCTCCAGCTAACCCTTCCAAGGGTAAATCTTCTTCAAAGTCTACTGAGTCTACCTCCAAGACTAAGAAGAAATTAGTTGAGACCTATAGTTTTTTTGGAAAGGATGGACATCCTATTTCTAGGTGCTAGAAACATTTGGAGGCTTTAGAGGAAGCCATGCAGGAGCATCACATTTCAAATCCTCAATCCACATCCTCCCCTGTAGGGAAAGACCATGCTCTTACTGCACAAGCTACGACTTCTGGGCCCACCTGGCTTCTTGATTCTGGTGCCTCTCACCACATGACTCACACTCAGCAGTTGGTCACCTCACTTGCTCCCCGTGCTACTTCATAGATTGATGTTGGGAACTCATCTCATCTTTCTATTTTGGGTTCTGGTTCTATTGCATTAGCTAGGGATTCTCTTCAGGATGTTCTTTTTGTCCCTGACATTTCAATGAACCTATTGTTTATCTATCATATTTTCCACTCTGGCTTTGGTAAGATAATTGAGTTCTCACCACCTGATGTGGTTATTTGGGACTTACATGATTCTGATATGATTGTGGCTACTGGGAGTATTGACACTGCATCCCGCCTATACAGATTTGATGGATTTGAGTCGTCTGCTAGCACATGTTCCTATCTTATAGCACATGCAGATTCAATGAGCAGACTTTGGCATGAGCATTTGGGCCATGTCAATTATAGATATCTTCAGTAGATGAGCACACAGACACTTGTTCTTGGGCTTCCATAGATTACTTGCACTGATGGGGTTTGTTGGGGTTGTGTTCTTGGAAAGCAACATAGGGATCCTTTTCCTCACAGACGGGCTACTCGTGCTTTGGCACCATTGGAGTTGATTGATAGTGACCTCATGTCATTTCCTACTCCTTTTTTTGGTGCTAGATATGTGCTTAGTTTCATTGATGACTTCTCTAGGTGCACATGGGTGTACTTTTTGAAGTACATGTCTGATGTCTTTGATTCATTTCGAGTCTTTAAGACATTTGTGGAGAAGCAATCTGGTCTTTCTATTCACCGGATATGCATAGATAATGGGGGGGCGTATGTGAACCAAGATTTCAGGGATTTTTTCTTTGAACATGGTCTTCTACATCAGTTTTTAGTGCCCTACACCCCTCAATAGAATGGTGTGGCAGAGAGAAAGAATAGAACACTTCGGGAGATGGTTAATTGTATGATACATGTCCAGGTCCATGGATTCATCCTTTTGGGTAGAGGCAGTCAATTGATCCAACTATATTTAGAATCAGATGCCTCGCAAGGAAGTTTGACATATGACTTTTCAGGAGGCTTGGTCTCATGTCAAGCCTGATGTATCTTCATTCCAAGTTTTTGGTAGTGAAGCATGGGCATTTGTGCCTAACGTTTAGAGGAGAGCGATGGAGAAAAAGAGCTGACACCTCATTTTTGTTGGCTACTGCGAGGATGTTAAGGCATATAGTTTGTTTGATCCTAATTCCAGAGAGCTCCTTTTTCGATAGGATGTCTAGTTTGATGAGTGCCTTCCTACAGTAGATACCCCGCTTCTAGAGTCTACTTTACTTACCACTATTCCCTCATCTCTTCTAGCTTTGTTTCAGGATGATGAGGATGATGACCTTGGTAATCCCCATTTACCTCCACCACAGGATCCTCCACCGATGCCTAGATGGGCTCATGTTATAGTTGAAGCTATAGGATCTCTGCCTGGTGACCCTTCCACTTCCCATCGCACCTAGTCTCATATTGTGGGTTCTAGTCTTCTAAGTCATGCTATTTGTGGTGATCCTCAGACATTTGCGGTAGTGACAAGACATACTAAGTGGGACAGTGCTATGGAGGAGGAGTATTCTTCTTTGATGAAGAATCACACTTGGGATCTTTGTTCTCTTCCTAAGGGAAGAAAGTTAGTGTGATGCAAGTGGTTGTATTGTACTAAGTTTACTGCTGATGGTTCTATTGATAAGTACAAGGCACATCTTGTTGCAAAGGGTTTTTCACAAGTTGAGGGTATTGATTACACTGAGACATTTGCCCCTGTCACCAAGATGAACTCTATTAGCCTTGTCTTATCCCTCATAGCCTCTTAGGGATGGCCCATTTTTCAGATGGATGTGAAGAGTGCATTCTTGCACCGTGATCTTACTGAGGAGATTTACATGGAGTAGTCTCAGGGATTTGTACAGGATTCCTCCTTGGTTTGCAAACTTTGGCATTCTTTGTACGGTCTCAAATAGGCCCCTCAGGCTTGGTATGAGAAGATGGACTCCTTTCTATTTTCTATAGGATTCACACACTATCATTCCGATCCTTCAGTCTACATTCAGCGTCTTGAGGATGAGGTTTGTATCCTTGTGCTATATGTTGATGATATTCTCATCACAGGTAGCTTATCTTCTATGATTCAGGATGTTCCGCGCGCATTGATGGAGTAGTTTGAGATGACAGACCTTGGTCTATTACACTTCTTTCTGGGTCTACAAATTGTTCATTCCCCTGCTGGGATCTCTTTTTACCAGCAAAAGTATGCTCTTGACATGCTTCGACACTTTGATATGCTTGATTGCAAGCCTGCTCCCACACCTTTTCATTTGGGTGTTACTTTGTCTACCTCTTGCACTTTGCCTTCAGTGGATCCTACATTATATCAGTAGTTAGTTGGCAATTTGTTATACCTGACACACACTCATCCTGATCTCTCATTTGCAGTTGGTCTAGTCTCTCAGTTCTCACAAGAGCCTCATGAGAGTCATTGGCAAGCTTCCAAGCATATTTTGAGATACATTCAGGGCACACTTATGTATGGCATTCATTACACATTAGGGGCTCCTCACATTGTTGGCTACACTGACTCAGATTGGGCTGGTGATGTTGATGATCAGAAGTCTACTTCTAGCTTTGTTTTTTGTCTTAGCTCTAGTCCTATCACATGGTCATGCAAGAAATAGAATGCTCACATACTTTCATCTACAGAGGCTAAGTACAAATTAGTAGTGCATGCTAGTCAAGAGATTCTCTAGCTTCGATAATTGATGACTGAGTTTGGCTTTCGTCCTGATCATCCCACTATTCTGTTGTGTGATAATTAGAGTGCTATTCACATTTCCTGCAACCCAGTGGAGCATCAATGCACTAAACACATTGATCTTCATATGCATTTCATGCATTAGTAGATTCAAGATGGTGTTCTCACTTTAGAGTACATTCCCACTGATGCTTAAGTTGTTGACATCTTCACCAAACCTTTTGCATCTCTGCGCTATCTTCAGTTGTGTTCTATGCTTGGGGTGATGGAAGTTGTCCTTGGGGGGTCTTGTTGAGGCCTTCCTTCCTTCATATTTTTTTCAACATGTTTGTTTATATCTTTTTGGAGAGGGTTTTTTCCCACTGGGTTTTCTCCTTTATCTCTAGTTCATAGAGATTTCCTTATTTTGGGTACCTGATCAGGCCTTGTTGTCGAGACCCACTTTTCCTACTTTCATAGCTGTGCTAGGTTAGCTTACCTCTTGAGCTTCACTTAAGGGGGGTGTTAGAGTATCTATTTATCTTCACTTATTAATTAGATCATATTGATTTAATTATTAAGTTGTCTATGTACTATTTTTTCACTTAAGTTGTCTCTTAGGTGCATATAATTAATATTTCATATTAATTATATTGCGCAGCCTAGATTTTACCTTTTTAGGGTTTCATTCACCTTTAAGGTTGAAATTTTGTAATTATTGTTTCATTACTTTGGAAATACAATTTTCTCTCACTTCACTGAGATTTTCCAAGGCTGTGCTTCTATCTCTGTGGTTTCCATTCAGCATCTGGTTATTTGCATGCAGGTGTTCTTGGCAATTTGTGAAGTTGGATTTCTCAACTTCTACACTTTTTCCTATGCCTTTTATACCTTCTTTATCCATTACTTTTAGTTCTATTAATCAAACTCCTAATATCATTTTTCAGCTTGCTGAGAGTCCTACTACTCCTCCTATAGAACCTATGAAGGAACCATTTGTTCCTCCTAGTTCTCAACATATTTCAAACAAGGAAAAATGTAACAAATCTGCCAATAAACGTCATAATAAGTGTTGGGCTAATGCTAGGGATCGTGCTTCTATTCTTCATAATTCTTTACCTTCTTTTGACCAGCCTATGTGTGATGTGTTGGAGGAAGTTAATGTTAATAATGATGTTAAGATGAATGATTATGATGATTCTATTTGCATCTTAGATTCTATTTTGATTAATCTTAATGAGGAAGATACTCTTGATGATCAAAATTGATGCTAATGATGAATATGAGACTATTGATCTTCATATTGATTTACCTCATATGCTTTCCACACAACTGATAATTACACCTAGTATCAAACATCGTGATTCTAAAGAGGATCCTTTTTTGGAACTAGCTATTATTCCTACTGTATTGGATATAGTCCCTCTAGTGAGTTTCCTACCTTCCCTAAATTATATAAACTGAGATGGGGAGAGTAGGTGATGTGCTTGATTGGCTTGTCCTCCATGGTAGCCTTTTATGTGTTTTCCTGTTGTATTTTTCTTCTCTCGTAATGTATTTGCTAAATGTTTTTTAGATTCTTTTATACGACCCTTGTTACTTTGTTGGTGCAAGGTGATAAAGGAATCAAACCTCTTGTACAATTTCTCTATATGTATCTCTATTATTCTATATATATTATTTCATGGTATGTTGTATGGTGCAGGAGCACCTCTATGAGGGACCTCACCTTCTTTTTTTTGGTGTGTTAATGCTATGTAAATGTAATAATATTCACCAAGGAGTTTGACTCAATTTTTGTTGTGTCTAGGCTTTGTGTTAGTCCTAGAGGTCTGCTGGTCTTCATAGTTTGCAATGCCCATTGACTCAAGCAAAGTTGTCAACTTGAGGTTTTTGGGTTCTACTTGAGTAGTGGTCTAGGAGTTAGTGTTTGGTGGTTATTTGATGCACATGAGTGCTTTAGAAGGCCTAGTAATGGTCTTTTTTAATGAATGAGCAAAAGTTACTCAAGCAACTAAAAGTTGCTCAAAAGTTGCTAACAACTTTTAAAAGTTGATAAGAAAATTTTTACTTTATAATGTCTAACTATGCCAAGAGGTAAAAGATGCCCTAAAAACCAAACACTCACTCCAAGATAGGGATATTTTAAGACTTTTCTAACCCTAATGTACGGGTTGAATGTTAGATTGTGAAAGCTACAGTACAGAAAAATAGACTGGTGAAGTTTTGTGTGCAACAGTCACTGTTGAATGGCTGAATATTTGTGAATACAATTAGCTTTGTGTGAATCTACTTTTTGAATGTTGTCTTGAGTGTTTATTATTTTCATTTGTGTGCTTATAGTTTCATTTCATTACAATTTTTAGTAGTTTTGTTTAAGTTCTCTATTTTAGTCCATTATCTGTTTGTTTGGGGAGGTATGGAAGTATAGGGCTGTAACTTTCAAATCCACTGTGGGAATGCCATGGAAGCTTGGATTATGAAGGTAAAGACCCTATTTTATTTGTATGCAAGTGTAGGGCCTTTGAAAAGAAATACAAACCATGGTTTGATAAAGCCCTAGGTGAACTGTGAACAATCCGGCTAGGGTTGTGCAGCAGTAAAAGTTCTCTTAGAGACAGTAGAATGAGTTCCCAGGAAAATCCTTTTGGGGAAGTATAGAAGGAAGTAAGAAGGAACTGTGGTGTGAAGGAGGAGGCTTGAATTATTATGGAAGGGTACTGTTGAAGACCAAGATAGAGAGGAGGTCATTAAACCCTTGAAACCCTCACTTTTGCCATAAATCCTGTACGAACAAATGGGCACCTAAGACCTCAAAAATCTTTGAGATTGAGGCAACTGTAGAAGAATTCCTTAAGTCCAGGAATGTTATTTTTGTACAGGGAAGGAGTAACAGGCCCTACAAATCCAGAAGGAGGCCTAATTGGCACTTCCTTGTAGCCCTAGAATGCAAAGGAACCCCTAAATTGAGTGATCCCAAAACTTTGTGAATGATTTGAAAAGGTGTTTTTAGTCCCAAAAACACCTTGGAACCCATCATTTTCACTGTTGGAGCATAGGAAGGAATTAGAAGCCTAATTGACCCTTATAGACAACGTAAGGGGATGGTAGCTAGAATGCAAAGCTGAGTATGTTGTTGAATGAGATTGCTAAACTTGGTGGGCAGGTTAGGCAGGTCAGGGGAAGTCCTTGAAGAGATAAGGAAGCCTATAGACCATCATAGGTTTTTCAAGAACACTAAGGTCCTAGTTGAGGATCAAGAGCATAGACTGAGCTAGTCTATCCTAGCCTCCTCATCATTGTACTTGTGCTATTATTTGTAAATATTTTCTTTTTTTAGTCCTCTTGGATTTGTGGCATGGTAGAATTGATTCTTTTTGTTCTCCATGTTGTGGTCCAAAAATATTTTTCTTCATAACTCTTGCATTTTATTTTCTCCATTGTGATTGTAGTTCTACTTTCTTTCGGGAATGATGTCAAATCATTTTCAATAATATCATATGTATGTCTACATATTATATTATGATCATACTGACCCCATGGTAGGCATATCCCTTCTTTGTTCTCTATATGTTTATATGGTGTTTCCCTTGATTTTTCTTCTATTAGGGGCATCTCGTAGTGGAAACGTAATCAGTGGAGTTGTTTATTTTTCCATCAAATCCATTACTCTTGTTA
Organism: Thuja plicata; assembly: GCA_018584345.1. Taxonomy (NCBI): domain Eukaryota; kingdom Viridiplantae; phylum Streptophyta; class Pinopsida; order Cupressales; family Cupressaceae; genus Thuja; species Thuja plicata. Next base: position 1,150,462 of record MU224273.1, read on the forward strand.
AAGTGTTAGCAATTACTTTAACATGGGGCATACACTCTACTCACCATTTTGCACACACGCACTTTCAAATAAATGTTCAAAACTTAAAACTTTTCTCCCTTTATGGATTAGAGACTAATCCTTAAAGCATGGATTTTTACCTTATAGGATCTCTTGATCCCTCCAGTTTCAATTTACAATGTTTTGATCCCTTAAGGATGAAAGGTGTCCTTAAGACTGGATCTTTCTATATGTTGACTTTTCTCTTTTGGATTAGAATATTCCTAATAGTAAAACCTTGATGGGTTGACTAGTGAGTAGCCACATTCACTAGGTGGTTCAACTCCATCTTTCCAGTTACACTTTTTCCTTGTGTGATTCACAATGGGACATAGGTTCTCATTGGGCAAGGTAATCACACCCTCTCTCTTGTTCTCTTTGAGTGGTGATGTCTCTCTTATCATGATCTTAGGCTTGATAAATACTTAAGTTCCTGGGGGCTTGAGGATTCCTTTGTCCCTTTTGATTTCAACAAGATTATTTGTTCTTTATGATCTCCTTTACCAAGAGTTTCATTGAGTCCATACTCTTGATAAAGTGGGGGCTCAATGTATAGTTAGAAAATGGAAGCACTTCCATTTTGGACTGGTTTAGCCCTCCGAGTAAGTGGTTTAGGGTCATGTCAAGTGCCTTGAATGGGTCTCTGACTTGGATCTGGCTTTAACCTCTATTCTAGCCCCTTTTCCACTTCTATTTGGCTTATTTCTTGCACCCTAATCTGCAAATTTGATTTCCTTGACCTTGGGGTCAAGGTTGACCTTCTGGTTCAAGTTCCACCTCAACCTTGACCTAGGTCAAGGTTGACCTTGACCCTGACCTAGGTCAGAGTTAATCTTGATCTTGACTGAGGGTCCAGATTTTAGGTTTTGCAGATGTCAGGCTTTGGAAAGATTTAATTCCCCCTTCTGGGTCAGTTGTTTCGGTCTTCGAGGCAATGAACCTTGAAATTATAGTTAATATAGGTCCTCTCATTTCATCTAACCAAGCATAACGAACAATCTAAGACACAAGAAGTAATTTCATCTATAAAAACTCTATGCATGATCTATAGAAGTAAGAATATACTCTCAAGAATTAAATAATTCAAATACATTCAAGAATTAAATTCATCAAGGAGATCCATTGGTAGCCATTGAAGGATTCAAGGTCTATGCAACCCTCTTGTTGAAGATTTCTTAATCCACATCCATGAAAATTCTAAGATCCATTCAAGATTGGTGTTGAAGAGATACAATAAATTGATTTGAGACATCCTACATCCTACATTATACATTCTACATTCATTTGGTGCATACATACTTGTGGATCCAAGGATTCGAATCCGCCACAAGGGTTTCTATACAAGCAAGGTGAATTGGTTTATTTTCTTTGTTCATGATGAAATTTCAATTATACTTTAAGGTTAATTCAAAAATAGGGGTTTGAACAAGGAAAACACCTCCCCCCCCCCCCAACAAACAAAACCATTTTTCTTCCAGGTACAAGTTTGGGACAGAAAATTCAAGTGCAGATCCGGATACCCTTTTCAAAAAAATTTCAGGATCCAGAAACAGATTATTTGTCAGACTGTGCAGGTCAAGGTCCACTTTTTATTTTGGGTCAAGGTCGACTTTCTATTCTGGGTGAGGATCAACATTTTATTTCTGGGTCAGGATCGACATTCTTTTTGGGTCAAAATCGAGCTGAGTCAGATCTGGAAAAGATTTTTGGGTTTTCTCCATCTCTATGTTTCTATCCACGATCCGGTTGCAGAACTTCCACAAACTCAGTGCAGACACTCGAAAAAAAAATTATTCACATTTGTGATATTTTTAGGTTAGTTCATGTCTTCAATTAATTTCAATTAAGGTCTTAATCAATTCAAATCTATTATATTCTTCATCCATTATTCGGTATTATAAGACTTTCTTCTTTCTTCTTATTTCTGATTGATTAATAATTTGTGCATTAACTATTTTCTTATGGCTGATCAAAGTGGATATTTTCTTTGTTAAATTGGGGGCTAGGAAGGGGATCTTATCTTCTCCTCAGTACTATCAAAATCAACAAAATATTCTATCTTACATACATTTTTATAACACATCTTTTTATATATTACAGTTACTTTTTTTAGAAATTCAAATCACTTAAGTCATGTGATCTTTTTCTTGTTTTAAGTTAGTCGTGAAGTCTCTTAAAGCTTTTAGAATATTCCCTTTTTTTTTGAGACTTAGTGTAATGATTTGGTCATGTTATCTCATAAAGAAACGAATATGCTTTAAGGGATTAAGTGATTTAATGCAGACCGTTGATCCAGATTCAGATCCTGTGGTGCGCGCAAAGTCTCATTTGAAACTTTGAAGTTAAGAAATGGTCTAGAGGCTTTGAGTTTCATCAGTCGCAAAATATCACAAAAAAATCAGATTTAAAGCTTGGTTTGGTTTTCATTTAGTTGCGAGATCGTAGAAGCAAAGAAGAGTTAAGTCAAATCTTAAGAGATCCAACGATATTCGTAGATGCTTAGATAATCCTGTGGCTAGTGTTTAGTTTCTAGATAAAGATGATGGTTAGTAAAAGTTCTTGAGATTTAACGTAGACCGTAAGATGAAAAATGAATCAAGGGAAGGCACAAAGTATCAGAAGGATTTCATAAAGTACATCAAGATTGAGAGACTTAACACCTACCATTGAATGAAATAAATATCGGAGGGCTAGCATTCAATCTCAAATTAAACTCTAAGTTACATAACACTTTCAGTGACTATGAGTTTATTCAGTCACAAAGTCTCACAAGATCACCAAGGTTAAAGACATGGTTATCTATTCAGTCATGAGATCTCTGAGGAAAACAAGGGTTAAGTGAAATGTTATAAGATCTAGCAACTACCGTCAGATTCAAAGATGATCTTGTGGTCAGTGTTTAATCACAAGATAAAAATTCAAATGAGTAAAAGTTCAAGAGATTCAACGACTACCCTCATATTGAAGAAAGATCTAAAGGCTGGTATTTAATCTCATAATAAACCTTGAGTTAGATAACTTGTTTAGAGACAATGAGATTCAGTTAGTCACTAAGTCTCCATATGAACTATGGTTAGCAAAGATTAAGTCAAGATTCAGTAAGGTTTGCAGCGGGAAAATATAAACTATAGATGAGAAAAGATCTGATGATTGGTCTTAAGTCACTAATAGAAGTCAAATAGTCAGAGATTGTCTAGCAACTCAGAGGTAATGATTCAGATCTTGATATGTGTTTAAGTCATCTCAGAGATATGTGGCCTGCGTAAAGTCTCAAAATAAACCTTTGGCTAGTAAACCTATCTGGCGACTTAGAGATAGCTTGTAGTCACAAAATCTAATGAAAACCTATAGTTAAAGATAAATCTTGAGAGATTTAACCTGAGCCATTGGATTAAAATTGATCTAATGGTAGTTGTGAAGTCTCTAATCAAATGCAGTGAGTACAAAATGAATAAGAGATTTCACGTGAACTGTCAGATTGAAAGAGGATATAATTATGGTCACGTAATCTCTAACTAAGCTCATGGTTAATGAAATATTTCAGTGACTTCAAAATTATATAGTCACATAATCTCCAAAGAAACCAAAGGTTAAACAAGAGTTATTCTTAAGCTCTAGTCGTGGAATCTCTAAATGAAGCATGAGCTAATTAAATGGTTCAGCTACTAAGAGATAACCATTGATTCATATCCATATCGTGCAGTTGGTGCTAATTCTCATGATTAAACTAGAGTTAAAGCTAACTCTCAGCAACAAGGAGATAGAGCAGTCACATGGTCGCTAAAGAGATCTGAAGTATGAATAAGGTAAAGGTTAAGTGTTTTGTCTCATGTCATGATGTACAATTGCTAGCCAATCAAAACAAGAGAATTGTGATGTAATACCCGCCTCTTGGTTTGCTTTTCTATTTCAGTTGCCGAACTCTTTTAGGAATTTTTATGCATGTGTGGTTTATTTCAGATGGTTTAGATGATATTTATGTATCAGATTTCAGTATTTTATTGATTCATTGCTTAGAGTGTTATATTTCCTATTTGCATATGATTTATGGTTATTTCATGATGTTGATGTATATGTTAGGATGTCATTTCGATTATGGTTTTCTGACAATACTGACCCTAGGTTTATATGCACATGGATCATTTATATGTTTTGCATTACTGTTTGATGTTCTTGATATGGTATGGGACATAGTCGTAGTTACTTGCTGCGGTGAGATGCACACGATAAACTAGTCTCAACCATTATTTGCTATATTATATGCATGTATTCTCGTCTTTGTGATGACAGGTTTGTAGGTATCGGGCTACGTCTTCCCTAAATTGGCAGGAGTGAGCGTGCCCTATCGTAATATCTCAATGGTAAGAGAGGGGAGATAGTATTCAGGTCCAAATCCACACCCTAAACCCTTATTTTTTCCTATTGATGAACAAAGAATCTGATTGACTACCCTAGTGTTTCAATCTGTCAAGTGACGTGGATTTGTGAGCCTGTTTGTGTGTGTTGGGTTTCTGTTTTAGTTGATTGTCTGTTTCAGTTGATTATTTGTTTAGATAAGTTTCAGGTGTTTTGATGATGCTTTTAGCTTGATTTATTTAATATATTTTTATGGTAAATATTAATGTTAATTATTGCACCTGTAATAGGGTTAAAACATGGATATATGAAATATATGGCTATTTAATAATTAAATATTAATTAAATGCCTATATTTAATTAATTAATTTAATTATTAAGTCTTGATTAAAATAATTGAAATTTAATAAATATTAAATTCAATTAATTATAATTAATTGTGCATAGTTGAATTATTGAATATCATCTTTAAGTTGCATGGTTAATTGATTTATTTAAGTGAAATATTATCTCATGCATTTTCAATTTAACACTTTGCTTTGAAATTATAAAGTTGAGTTTCTGTTGCATGCTTTAAGTGGAATTGAAAATAAAGGAATTATTTTAATTAATAATTAGATAATTCATTTTCCCTTTAGGATTTTCACTTTTTGAAAACCTAATTGCTTGGATTATCTATATCTTTGTATTGGAGGCCTTTTTGAAGGTGGTTCAATCAGGGAGGAGAAATCAGGTGATTGGGATTTTGAGGAGGTTTGCTTGGATTTGGAATTCATCTTGCTTGGATTTGTTGGTTTGATCATCTCTTCTGTTACTAAGGTAGGATCTTGAGCTTTTCAATTCTAGTTTTCAGATCCCTGTCTTCTATGCATCTGAAAACTAGGATCCTTTGCTTGATTCTCTCTGTTTGTGTATTTGGTGATTCTATTGATTAAAATGATGGAAAATGTGTTCTTGAAGCCAGTTGTATTTTCTTTCATATTTGCATGTCAAATCTGTGATTGTTAGCATAAGGGTTTCATTTTTGGGTCTTGAATGCCAATTGGGCATAAGGGTTTTCGTATGAAAGATTTTTGTTTGGATTTTCCCTTAGCGTTTCAATTTGGGTGAAAATGTCTTCTTTGGATGAAAATTGGTTATTGTTGAAGAAATAGCTTCCAAACCCTCAGATTTGTATCTTCCTGCCATGGAAAGATGAAATTCATACCTTCACCATGTCCCTACCCAAACCCCTGATCAGATCTGCCAGAAAACAAGTTAAATGAGTTATTTGCATGCTAGGAAACAAGATAAACTCTTCTTGAGAGAATGAATAATTATATTTAAAAATTAGGTTATTATTGTTTTTATCATCTTGCATGTGGAAGAGAAAAAGAAAATATCCCTCCTATTTTATTTATAATTTTACTGTCAATATTGTTGAAAATATGACTTATAAGGTTTAATCTTTGAAAGAAAAGGAAATTAGGCCTATTTATTATTGCTGGAAATTAATTTAAAAAAATATATAGCTTACTATTTTTTATTAAAAAAATACAGTCCTGGTTATTTATTAAATTCCACCAGTAAAATAATAATAATAAAAATATAATATATATATATATATTAATAGACAAAGGGTTTATTTGAATATATATATATATTATAAAATAAAAAAAGTGAATTTATATTAAAAAGTGTTTGAGGGAAAAAATCAAATCAAATCAAATCAAATCAAAAATTAAAAAAAGGCATGTGAGTGAGTGGCGGGGGCCACCACACCCCCCAACCACCCAAGGGTGGCGCGGCACCCACTGCTGATGCAGTGGGCCCGCGGGGTACCACCCGCGGTACCCACTGCCACAGCAGTGAGGTGACCGCGTGGGGAATCCCACAGTGGGTAACCCATGGGGCCCATCGGCTAGGCTACTTTTTTTTAGTTTTATTAAAAAAAAATTTTAAAAAAAAACAAGTTTTAGTTTAATTTTAATTTTAATTTAGTTTAGTTTAAATGATATTTTACTATGTTTAAAATGTT
>MU224273.1:1164833-1196915 GCA_018584345.1 Thuja plicata
CAAATTGGAATAATGACAAAGGAAGACTCATGCAAGGGCCTTAGTACTATCTCCATAATAACAACCATCAAGGATTTGAGGGCATGCTCAGACCTATGAAGCCAGGTGAAGTCGATGCCCGGTACCTACAAGCCTGCATCACAGAGAAGAAATACTTGTGCATAGATATACATATAAGAAGACATTGTAGATAGATGACCAAGATCCATATATCATGTGGACCTCAGCTATGTGAGTAACTACGACTTCATCATGAATCATGAAAACACATCATGTATATATACACACACACCAAGCATGTAGCATCATCCTAGTGAAGGTTAGAATCTTGAGCATTGGGTTAGTATCTAATCAATACTAACAATAAATCAACCTAATCATGAGACATATCCCAAATCATCAAGTAACATACAAGATTCATAAGAAGTAACCTTAATAAAAGAAAATATAAATAATCACTTATATATATATCCATATATAACATCCTAACTATATTCATAAAGGTCTTTGAAGCTCCTCAATACATAAACAGAAATAAATACATAAAAAAACTATACCTTTAGATAGTATGTCTGATATTAGAATCCTCGGGTACTGGTTTATGAAATCATTATAAACAAACTATAGGAATAGATCAAACAAGTATCATGAACCACTTAAGCTGTAAGAAAACATCGAAAGATATTACTTCGTTCAAAAACACAAAACTTATATTAGGGTTAGAGGGGTATTACAAATGGGTTCCATGTGTCCAAGTGTCTTTTTGTGACCATTCCATGGAATAAATGATATTTTTCCATGGATCTGAAGGTGACGAGAATTTGAAGGGTGGTAGATAACTGGCAAGAGATGATTGGATGGATTTGCTAAGTAGAGGTCCACTATTCTTCCATGAGCACCACGTCATTAGAGAGGAGAATATGGAGTCAAAGAAGATAATTTATTTTTAAAGGGCACAACTTCAGATAACATTGATCTTGATTTAATGGACACAGTGTGGTACAAGAGAGAGAGATTTTTTTAGTTGTGTATCAAATTTGGATTTCTCCATTGCTACAGATTTATTGTGGCTCTAGTCGACTTCCTTTCAGTTTTCTTAAATTGGTTAGCTTGTAGCACTCTTCCCAAGTTTTTAATTAATCAATTAAGATTGTTTTTCCTAAGTGATTGTATCTTGTTTGCAATCCTTATTCTTTAAAAAGATTTTTAAGATCACTTAGGAAGGCACTGAGACATTTTTTTTTGAATTCTTAGGAGATTTTTAAAACTTAGTCAAGTATAATAGATGTAATGAGTCTAGTATAGAAATATACAAAGCAATTAGATATGTTTTTTAGTATTGGAGTTTAGTCCTATTGTGTATTATTTCTAGTGAGAAAATTAGTGTATGAAAACAATGATTATGAAGTTATTGAAATATAATCTAGATTTGGTGGTCTCCTTTGTGTTGGTTTTATGAGCTGTGAATTTAATTGTTCAAAGTTCTTATTCAAATCTCTCCATATTATTTATATGTGTATGTTTTAATTCTAAGCTTTGATCAAGGATCAATTAAAATGCTAAAAATTAATTCATGAGTCCATAAGGTTGGTATAAGGATTGTTATAAGAAGTCTAGTTTTGGATTACATGAATGGATGTTATTGTAATGCAATAATAATCTAAGTACTGAATCATTTGCAGTTTTATGTTTTTCATACTAGAGGTCTTAAACTGAGGGTATTTCCCAATGGATGAGGCAATGATCAAAATTTTTCTATGGTTCTTATTTTTTTGGTTTAGGGAATATGGTTATACCATCTTTTGATAAAATCTTTTTATTTTTCAAGTGTTTTCTGTGGACATATATCTCATGCTCCATAACAATTGAGAATCAATATGTAATTAGCTCTTACATAGTATTTTCCTCTTAATGTTGAGCCTTATATGGGATAATTTGTTTATTAAATTCAGGGGTGTTTCAAATAGGGTAGTATTATACTGAATTTAGGTGTAGCCGCCTTGGTCTTGTATATCCTAAAGTGTAGGGGGAATAATCCATCACTATTATGTGGTCCAGTCATTCATCAAGGTTTAATCATTGGATTTAGAAACTCTTTAGAATTTCATTTGAGTGTATTGGTAGTGTTACCCAAATTTTCCCCATTATGAAGATTTTGGCTATAGGTGGAGTAAAATGAGGCTCCCACGAGGGTTGAGCCCATCCTGTGAGGTAAACCTTAAATTTATGATCTTGGTTGTGTTCTCTGAAGTCTCTTTAGTCCCTATTTTTCTCCTGCCCATGCAAACTAATCTAAGTGTTGAAGAACCTATGTATTTAATAAAGCCCTAGTTACCCGAGACTTGTTATGTTTCCTTATTACCTTTTGGGTGACTTAAGTTCTTCAAATTACCATGTGCGCATTTATACTTTGCATTAAGTCTCTAAGTCACGTGATAGAAACAAAATATTCCAAATCATCTGGTGACCCGAAAACTCTCACTAGTCTCATGATCTCGTGAAAGAAAAACATATTCCATTTTTGACCAGGAGACTCAGTGATGATCGTTGGATCAAATGTCAATTGGAGGGGAGTCGAGTAATCTCTTAATATAACCTAGAGTTACCAAAGGATCTAGAGATCACGCGACTTAGTGTAATTCCTACCTCTAGGTGTGACTTAAGTCAGAGATGAGTTAAGTTGCAGCCTTTCAGTCAGGTGGTCTCATAATCAATGAGAATGTTCTATCAAGGTCCAGAGACTTGGCGATTGCCGTCCAATTTAAAGAAGGTCTGACGCTTGTCGCGTGATCTCATGATAAAGCTAGGGTTAGAAAAAAGGTTGGGAGACTTAGTGGAAAAGAGAAGGGATTAACCTGAGGTTATGAGGCATTGCCCAGGTAAATAAGGTGATCTAGTGGCTACATTTTAAAGTATAAACAAATTGGGATCTCAGTTGTCAATACAGATATCTACACCACCTACATCCATTAGGATTTAAATATTCAAAGGAAATTCAAATATCTGATCTTAGAAGTTATGACAGAAATGACTTGCAGAGAAGTAGATGGATCGGCCGACTTCGTAGAAGCAAAATTGATGGTGGTAGGAAGGATTTTAGAGATATATATAACTGATTAAATATATTTTTACGATGCATTTATGAACAAAATTGATAGTGTTAGGGTTTTTGAATATTCTATTGCAATCAATTGTAACCCTAACAAGATCAGATTGACTCCAAGCCTGTGTGTTGGGAGTATATATATCAGTTTTGAGAGCTTTTAGAGGTCAGAGTTTTCCTTACTTAGAAGTTATGCGTGATATTTTTTCTGCCCTCTTACTTTTACAGTCTATAATCTTGCATTGATATTTAGATAGCAAAAGCTTTTTGTGACATGTTTTCTATCCCTGGGCTTTCTTATTTGAATTTCTCTTACTAAATTAGAATATATTGAATGATTTTTGGAGAAACATTGGAGCCCCTGAGCCCTCTTTCTTTTTGCAATAGTGTGTACTACTATGGATGATTTGACTTAGATGAGTTTTTCGATATTCTTTAGTCCCCTTCCATTTTGTCTCATTCCTATGTCAAATTACAAAAGTGGATGTTTGTTTACAGGTCATAGTCTATGTCTACCTATAGTGAATACACTATTGTTTGTGAAATTACTTCTTTCCCTGAATAGCCTCTGTTTGTCTCAGGCCTCTCTATGAAATATTTATGCAAGCCTATCTAGGAAGTTGTGTTCTATTTGTTCCAAGGTTTCATGCTAAGATTACTCAATGTGTTATGATTTAGGTCACCTTCGGTGTATCACCTAGTAGGATAATTTGCTTTCAGTTATTTCCCTTTCATGCATTCCTTCTATCCCTTTTCCCTCAAAGATTTACTTTCATGTTAAGAAGAAAATTTGGGTGACATATCAAGAGGAACCGGCCTAGAATCTAGAGGTATTGTCTCAGTTAGCAAAAAGGTTCCACTACCTTGAGACAATTCCCATGTTACACTAGATTACCAAGACTATGAGAGCTTGGGTAAGGATGCAAATCTAGGTGTCTAACAGTTCTGTCATGTCTGGTGGGAGAGGAGATAATAGCAATAAGTTCATCTCTCTAAGAGCATACTGGTTTTCAGGATCAAATACAGACCAGGAATTGGTCATTTTTAGCATACCCCACCTTGTCTATGAGATAACAGTTCTAGCACACCTGGTGGGACTCCAATGGAAGTTTACTTACCAAGATTATGTTATTTTTGATATACTGGTTGCATAATAAATAATTAAGGAGGTTTTCCTATCAAATATATCGAGCGACTCTATTGGTGAGGAACAGAAGACCCAATCCTATTAAAAATTTATGAGAAAAGTTGAAATAAGAAGCTCAAAGCTTTCTGAGTTCACATAGTTGCCTTCCAAAAGGAACTATAGAAGATCATCTCAAAGAACACCCACTATAAGGAGGTTAGTGTCTACACCACCTGACACTTCAAAGAGGATACCTTGGCCTTTTCATTCCTGAAGAAGAGGAAGATCCCTAGATAGAGAGCTATAAGAAGATTCAACTCCACCCTTAAATACAACTCATACATTTGCTACTTAGTGAGTCACAACTCCTGCAATGGCTAGGCAGTTTTCTTTTGCCCCCTTTAATCAAGGAAGCCCCTTGAACTTTTCTCAACATCATGATGTACCCTTGGTAGCACTTAAAAGTCTACCTGATTTTACAGATGAAGGACAAACGATAGCTTTTGAACACATAAGAGACGTCACTACTATATGTAGTATAAATAATATCATAGAAGAAGATGTGGCTACCAAGCTATTAGAAGCCTCTTTCAAAGGTAAGGCCTTAGAATGGTTTAGAACTTTCACTGTCGGTTCCATTAATTCATGGGATAGATTAGGAGATGCATTAAGTAAATACTTTGAGGATAAATTAGATAACTTATCATTGGTTAATCAACTGACAACCATTAAAAGAGCTCCTCAGGAACAAATGATAGACTTTAATAGAAGATTTCTTTAAACATAGAATAGAATTCCTACCTTAGTAAGACCTTCAAATGATCATTCCTTTCTATATTTTTTAAGAAGTCTAAATAGAAATATTTCTATCATGGTTCAATATATGGGAGGTACTTCATCACCTCAAGCTTTTGACATTGTTGTCAAGGCAGAGAATCGTTTAATACAAGCTAGCATGATAGCCCCAAGGCCACCCATGCCCATATACCCTAACATACAACCAAGAATACCTTTGAAAATAGCTCCAATTACTCCAATACCCACTATTGTAACACCTTGTTACGCTCTGCATCCCCGTCCCTACATTTTGTGTGCAAAATGTTGGGTCCCCCCCCCTTTTTTTTCTTTTGTTTGTTTTTGCTTACGGCTCTTACCTTATCTTTCTCCCTTGGTTTTCTTTCTTCAGGGTTTTCTTCCCCATTGTTGTGTTTTGTTTGGTTGGTTTCTTGTCTCCAGGACTCCGGTCCCGAAGGTCGTTCTTCGTTGGGAGCCAAATTTTGGACTCCGGGATTCTTCGCTACGAATGCCGAAAGGTGATCGTCACGGAGAACCCTCGGGCCCGAGGTCTGGAGGTTTGCTTGTCCGAAGATTTCCAGAAGGAGGAGGACTGCCTTTTTACCACGGGTATAAATAGAAGTTATCTATCACTTTCACATTTATCATGATTAAAGCACTCAAGCACTTAGAGAAATTTTAGAGCGATTACAGAGCGATTTGCAGAAAGTTAGCGATAATCATTGCTTAACACTTCCATCCTTTCTAAGGTGATTGTGAGTGCTTCGTGGTGGCGGTTGTGATTGTTTGAAAATTGTAGCTATTGCAGAGCTCCCGTGGTAACTTCCTCCTTTCCTCCACCGTTCGGCATTCTCAAGTTGGTGTCTCTGTTCCCGCCAGTTTTCTTTTCGTTTGCCTAGTGTTTCTTATTCGTTGTTTGTTTGTTTGTTGTCTTTCTATTTCATTTGTTTCCTATTTTATGGTTTTTCCACCCATTGGTGGGTCAGCTCTACTAGAGGGTTTTCTGCCCTCTACGTAGAAGTAGCTGGTTTGTAGATTATGTATAAAGCTGTATATACTCTGTGCCTTGCCTGGTTTCCTATGGACGTCATTCTGTGATGTATATATGTGTACATTTATGTATAGTCATTGTATATCCCTTCGTTCCCATGTATATATCACTTGGATTTCATGTATATCCTTCCAGGTAGCTTAGCCAGGTGGTTGAGTTGCCTGTGTCACTAGTTTTCTGCCCATGAGTTTGTTTCAGGGTAGAAAACCACCTGTTTGAAACTCAGCTCTCGATTGGTTTCAAATAGGTGGTTTTCTCTCTCCTTCATAAAACCAGCCAGACCCTCATTTATGTCCCATGCCCACAATAAATTTCATCCAAGTGGTCTTCACTTTTTGCACGTTCGGACAGTTGGCTCCGCTGTCATCACCATAACTCCTATTTAATACCTACGCACGTGGCGCCCACGTGGGCTTGATGGTTTGCCTTTTTACACATCCTCACCAACGGTTACTTTTCTGGGCTTCGGGTCTCCTACCATCATCCATCCCATGTCTTTACCAAATGTGATAAAATTCTCAGACCCAGATGTTCAATCCAATTCTTAAGTTTATATAATGCGTGTACTTTTTGGGATTTTTGTGAATGAAACTAAATTTTCAGGAAAAGAAGGTATCACGGTGGTAAGATCTCCGGATCCCAGAATTTTTATTTCTTAATACGTTCTAATGGTCACTTTTCTTTGTAGGTTTTCAGAGTCACTTCCCAAGCATGTCTGAAGCATCTGCATCCTCTCCACCTAGAAGTCCAGAGCTACCTTCCGCGATGGCTACCAGGGCGACGGTAAAGTCCAAAATGGAAAAGGCCCTGGAGAAAATGCCCCTAACAATGAAGTTCGTGCAAGAAAGTGTTATCATGGGCTCAAAAATTGAGTCCAAAGTAAAGCTTATTATCGACACCAGAGTCAGAACATGGCCAAAAATGCAGGCCTTAGTGAAAATCATGTACATCCAGCGACAGGCTAGAGATCAGCTGGCAATCAATGTCGGGGACTCTGAAATCCTCAAGGCAGCTTGTTTCCCGTGCTCTGTACAATCTCTGGAGCTTATCCTAACACTGGCCACCAATTAAAACTCTTTTGTTTGGGCTGTAATGCTCACAGCTGCAAAACCAACCGGGTACCCTACTCCTCTGGTATCCCTTGACCCCGACACATTCTAGGTGGGTCTGGGGATCCCTCAATTTTCCAAGGCTTTAGTGGTCACAAGGTCAGATGCCTTGGCCCAATTAACCTAGCTGGAGGATGCCACCTGGGTATATATGAACACCCATTGGCTCAAGGTTCCAAAGGGGGACCCTAAAATGATGAAGATAGAAATTCCCAGGTCAGAATTTAAAGAGAGCATTTAGATGGGAATGATAGCGTTGGCCTAGGTCTTTGGGCAGCCCTTTGCCCAAGAATTTTCTAAATGGATGTATTACTTCCTCCTCGGCATCTCCACCAAGGGTGGATATTTTGACTGGGTAGCCATAATTTCCAACCATGTCGACTCCCAGTTCCTTCAGCTGACCAAGAAGAAGAAATTTTACATGTCTTCCTATGTTTTCTAGGCCCTGGTGCAAAAGAGGCCCAACGCCCATGGGCTACTTATAGACGACGTGTTTGGGATTGGCCTGGGACAAAAGGCACCATGGGACCATTTCCCACAAGTTCAATGGGAGGCCAGCTTCCCCAGTTTTTGCTAGGTAAATGATGTGTTTGTTTACTATCACCTGCTCACACCCACCCGGGACGTAGGATACCTCCTATCCTTAGAGGTGATGAATTTGGTCCAGAGTTATGGACACTACTACATCTAGTTCCAAAAACACACTTATATTAGAGTCACCAACTTCTCTGGGAAACCCTACTTGTTGCCCAAACACTATGGGGACAAGATCGTGCTCTTGGAATACTACAGGAAAATAATGGAGGTACATGCACTCTTTTCCCTGAAGAAGATACCCAACATTCCATTCCCAATCATCTTTGGGAACTACTCATGCAGTCTGGCCACCGCAAAAGAGGTGGACAATTAATTGAAAAGCTACAACTTGGAGGAGTTTTACTTGGCACAGAAAAATTTTGATTCGCACGGCAAGATTGCCAACGGCACTGCCCCGGGCTTCGGAGCCCCATCACATCCATATGGAAGATTTCTGGGCAGATTGCCAAGATGATGTGGAGGTACAGAGCTGGCATTATGTTAGGATGATGGCAAGCATGATGCATAAGTTGAAGCTTCAGAGGTTCCCAGAGGACTTCTCACATGCCGCCCCCACTATCGACACCCAGTACAAGGCAAAGGGGATCGATACAATGACCCTTCCACCAGTAAATTGGGATGCCCAAGAAGGGTCTAAAATTGAGGACTTCACTCGAGAGGTGGTCAAGCGAAGTCATGCCTACTTCAAGAAGGTGTTCCCTGGAAGTACCCACTGAGCAGCCCAGCCAGTGCCAAAATTGACTCCGGGGGCCGGGACTTCTTCGCAGAGAGTTGATAAAGGAAAAGAGATAGATACGACCCCTCCTGCGCAAGAATTCCCCATAAAAGAGAAAATAAAACAATCAGTGGCAGCCTCCCAACAGATGAGGTAAAAATTGATCACATGGCTGGCCACTCCAGTACTAATGGCCAGGCCAATTCGTCCCTCTTCCTCCCCGTCACTGGTAGCCTTAATGGTGAAGGCAACGGGGGTGGATCCCATGGAAGAAATAGCAATAAGGGATGTGGGGCCACCTTTGGTTACATGAAGAAAGAAAAGTCTTAACAAAAAGCCTAAGGCAGAGCCGGGGTTGGGAACATCCCAGACCCAACAAGTAGAAATTCTCTCTTCCAATTCCCCGGAGCCGAAGAGGCAAACAGAGCCTGCCGAAGTCCCAGCTAGTCCCCCTCTGCAAGAGGAATTTGATGATGTCTTTGAAACTGATGAGTTCAGAAATCTATAGGGAGACACTAGACAGGTAGGGATAGAATTCCCAAAAATAGAAGTCCCAGGGGCAGAGCAAGAAGCCACAAAATAAGAGGTTAGAGAACAAGAACCTACGTGGGAGCAAGAAAAGCAGGTAGAAGAAAGGGAGCTAGAGCCGGAGATTGCGTCTGAGGCTCAAGAAATGTAGGATCCAGGGGTGGACAAACAAAGGCAAGGTGAATAAATGGCATCTGCTAGGGGAAACAGACCTTTGGGAATAACCATAACCCCAGCCGCCACATTCAAAGTGCCACTCCCAGGAGTGACCTTTGGGCAGGTAATTACCACGGCCCAGACTTTAAATCTTGCCCAATACCTCCCCTACTACCACAAGATGTGCCAACAGAAGAAGAAGCCCCAGCGGTAGAGGAAGAGCAACAAGAAGAGCAACATGAAGAGGAAATCTCTAAGGAAGCTGACCGAAGTCCAGATAGAGAAATCAACACAGAGCACAAGGTTGAGGAGATGGAGATTGATGAGGAAGATATTGCTAATGAAGAGGACACAGGGGAAGGGGCAGATGAGATCCACACCACTAAGGAGCAACAGCCATAGGACACCAGGGAAGAACCAAGAGAACAGATTCTGGCAGAAAAGCCACCCCTGCCGCCTTAGTGATTAGTAGAGAGCAGAGAAAGAAAAGCTTCGTCCACTCCTGGAACTCCTCTCTCCCTAGCCAAAATGATGGCTTAGGTCCAGGCCCGACCGAAGGCCAAGAAAGCCTAGATGGTTCATACTCTTCGAATCAGGCTGGTGGAGAAACAGTTGCCATTGTGGCGACACCTCCCCTAGGCGCCGATGAAGCAACCATAGAGCCCGAAGATTACAGCATTGTAGAGGTATCATTGGGGAAAAGGGGAAAATAGGGCGAGGTGGATTTGTTGAAGGAGGCAGCTAGGGCAGTAGAGACCCGTTATAAGAAGGAAGCCGAAAGGGTTAAAGCAGAAAAAGAAAAAAATGTAAACCTTATGGGGTTTCTCACTGAGTTGGCTTGACCTATGAATGTCACTCCTTCGGAGGCTTCCACCTTTGAATATGTACCACAGAGTGACATAAATTCCCTACAAATTATGAAGAAGAAGGCCCAGGCAGTGGACGAGTGGCTCGCCCTACAAATAAGAAACACCCGACGTTTCCTAGTATCCACCCTCCCAGATTTATATATGGCCTCACATGTTATACACCAGGCGGAGTCCCTTATTGACCTGTGGGAGGGTGATATCAAGAATTATCAAACATGGAAGGTGGAGCTTGAAGAACTCCTTGGCCTGGGAGAGGAAATGATTTTTGAATCTAAAATTCTAGGGGATGAATCATTTGGTTTTGTGATGACCCAGCACTCCATACTTGACCTCACATTGGAGGTAACCAAGCAACTGGTAGGGACTCTACAGGATAAAGTCAATGCGGTAAAATATTCTTTCAATTTATATAAGTCTTTTGTAGTAAAGGCTTCCGGGGCTGACCCCCTCAGTATAGATACATGCACACCAGAGGATTCAGTTTTAGGGAGTTTTGATGAAATAATGAAGTCTCGATATCAATCCCCAGAGGGGATAGATGGTGCCCAAATGAAAAAATTAATGTGTATGGTACTTAGTGGCCATGACGCGGCAAAGATAGCCGATGAATTTAAGGAGAATGTTTCGGACCTAGGGGAACAAATTGAGGTGGCTAAGTACCAAAAGGCCAGCCTGAAAGATGTAGAAAAAGATGGCATTTCCCGCCTCCTCCAGGCTTTCAATGATAATAAGCAACCTTGAGTTTTCTCCAGAGGCCGGAGAAAACTCAAACATTGGGTATTCTTTATTCTTTTGGGAACATAAGTTCCTGGATCCCGGAGTCTCTGATCCCAAATTTTGTATTCTTTCAAGTGACCCGTGTCATGGTCCCCGAGGCCAACGGGTCACTTTCAGGAGTGGTTAATAAAGGCTGTCAGAAGGAAGTTGGATAAATCAAGCGGGCATCGACTCAATAGTTGGTTTTCTGATAGGGTGGTCTTCTTAAGGCACTGTTCGGAGGTACACCTAGTGCATTGGAGACAGGGCACCACATTTTCTATTTATGAGGCATGTAGCCTCGACCCCCTAGGTACCTACTTTCTTCCTTCTCCTTCTTGGCTCTCTTCTCGAGACTGATTCTTCTATTGTATATTCTTGTCTCATTCTTCTGGCGTGTCAGGCCTATTCCATCTCAAGGTCTTTTGTAGGGTGGCGCAGGTAGTACCGGCCCCTAGATATTGCATTTTATTGAAACTTGATGTAAAATAGGGTTAGGGTTAGGGTTAGAAGAGAATTGTATAAATAGCCAGACCGGCCCATTTCCAAGGGTTGGCGAAATTAATGATTATGTTGTCCATAGTAATAGAAAGGTGATTTCTCATTTTAGTTGCAGAGCTGAATGCTCCATTATTCTATTTTTGATAGTTAAACGCTCCCTTGGAGCTACCATTATATCACGCACCAGTGCTTGCTGGAAGAGACATTAATAAAGAAGGCAGAATTCTTTGCAATGATGTTGTTGGTATTCCTACTTTTGAGTTAATGGTATTTCATGTTTCATTCTCTTTATGTCTTTTACTCTAATATGTCAAATAGATTAACGACCTTTTTTCCTCGCTACTCATAAAATACTAGCTGATGGTTGTGTATTTCTTCGGTATTTAGTGTAGTATATCAGAGTATTATTGATTTTCTGAATGTTTAAACATGACTATAGTTAGATGAAGTATTTCTAACCCCGCAAGATCTTTTTTCATTTTATTTGCTAAGTGTAGAATGCTAGGGGAAACCTTACCTAAGTGAATCTCTGGAGGGAATGAGTTGAAGAAACCAACTATCCCCCTCGAAAATAGTCACTTCTCCCAACCGAGCCCCGCATCGTCATGACCTGACACCCAGGTGCTTGGAGGTCCAGGGAATCTGACTTCCCTGGATAACCTTTGCAGGTGGAGTTGGGCGGTACCTCCGGTACCCGGTGACAACTTATGACTATTGGCAGACCCGGTCAGCAAAACCCCATCAACAGAAACTGGTGCTAGAAGGAGGGCCTGAACTCATCCCCCTCCCGAGATTCCAATTTTACACCTCCTGAGGGTTCCCCAAGTTATATTTTTAGGAGTCAAGCCTTTAGCGGGATTGGGTCTTTCTCCCCAGTAAAATTTGAAAGAATCCTTAGGTCTACCCTGAATCCCGGAAGGTTTGTCAAACTCGAGCCTCCTGCTCGAAAGAAATGGACCTCGAAAATCACACCAGCCACTATTGTCTAGGGGTCTAGCATACCTCAGAATACCTGAACCTCTCAGGCTATCCCAGGAACCAGTTCCCAAACTACCCAAAATCAACTTCCCCCAATGGCCGCATATTTTAGAAACACCGGGTCCCCAATGGGAACCTTTCCGGGCGCAATCAACGACTTACCCTCCCACCTGGAGAAGATCTGCCCATGAACTGAGCACTTAGGCTCACAGACCATGGAAGAACATTTACAGGCATGTAAGGATGCCATAAACTGACACCGGATCCAACATGAAGATGTTGTGACTCAGATGTTTCCCTTATCTTTAGGACAAGGTGAGTTAAATTGGTACTTTAACCTTCCTGCCAACTCCATAAATAGTTGGCAGGACATAAAAGACGCATTCCTAGCTGCCTTTCACGTACATGTGGACCCAACCTGGTCCCATAGCCAATTCATCTCTATCAAAAAGGAACCCAATGAACCTCTTGCAGCATTCAACCATCGGTTCCAGCACACCTTGAAGCGGTGCACAGGCCCTTTTATTCCATCCCTAGAAGTAACTATATAGACTTACCTTAATGTGATGGACCCCTTCGTCACCACTCTCCTTTAGAGAACAACCACCACGGGCAACCCGGATACCTTGGAAAAAGTTTACAACCTAGCCTTAGAACTATCCTGTGGTCTTAACAAATCCCTGGGCAGGATTGGGGAGAGTACACCCTTCAACATGATCCCTTGTAGAACCGCGTATGCTGGGGGGTATAACCCCAATCTGGCAATGGGTGCCCCTTCTATGGCAATGAATCCTCCACCACCCCTGATAGACCAGCAGGCTCGGTACATATATCCAACACAGACCTAGACAGTACCTGGTCTGGAAACTTTCCCTTGGAATCAGCCTCAGTAGGCACAATAGTCTCAGACGCAACCATCTGTAGTGCCCTTCTTTTAGTTGTCTATGACTAGAGGATTGCCACCCTCGACTCTGGCTAATACTGCTGCCTTCCCGGGAAACCAACAATAATTGTCAAACTGTGACGCCAACACTCAGTTGACCGCCGAGGTTGAATCCCTTTAGTGAATGTTGTTTACCTTGACTATGGATATGGGTCAACTGAAGGCGGGGTCCTACGCGCCCCAGAATTCAAATTCCCAGAGGGGAAACATTTTCTCTGGCCAACGAAATAACAATGCCAGGGGGAGAAACTTTAACAATGGGCCTAGGCCTAATCAGCAGCAATGGAATAATAACGCGAACACCGGAGGCCCACCTCCGAACCAAAATGCCAACCAAAATGGTGCTGGACCATCACATTTCACACCAGTCGCAGACTTCCAGCCCATGACTAATTGGTGTAGATTGCACGACATGGGTTCACACAATGAGGTAAATTGTGCCACATTGGAAAAGGTCATCATGATCTCCCAGCTAGACCGATAGCAGTCGCATGATGCCACCCCTCCAGAGCCTCCTGTTCAAGAGCCAATCCATAGTGCCTTCACCTGTGACACCATCTTCTTCAGAACTTCTGGGGAGGATGAATAAGAATCTAAATTATAGGGATTCTTTGACGAATCTATCCCAGCCTTCAAGGAAAACACCTTTACTAACCTGCGAACTCCGTATAACACTCAGAGTCAGGTTGGTAAAGGACCAGGTTATACACCCATGCCCCCTATCAAAGAAACCCCTCCTCCCTAGAATAACATGAATGACCGACCCGCTCCTCCAAAAGGTCCTAGCTCTAACCAAGAAAAAGACCTAACTGAGGAAAATCACCAATTCCTGGGAGGAAGATTCGACAGCACAAAGGCATTAGAGCAGACCACCACCTCCATGACCTTGATGGAGGTTTTGCTAAATTGTTTCAAGCAGAAGAAGTCTCTTTTGAAGCTCTTGGGGAACCTGGAAGCCATCAGCCCCCCACCCAAGACTGTCTCATTCAAAGATGCTAACGTGGCCGTCTTCCGGGGGAACAATGAGGATCCCCCCTTCCTACTAGGCTTGAATATCCAAGGCAAAAATATACATAACTGCATAGTAGAAACTAGAGCTTCAGGTAACATCATGCCCTTGTCCATTTGTCAGAAGCTCAGATTCCATCCCACCCCATCTAATGGTGCAGTGATCCAGTTGGATAAGACTACTATAAAAATGGTGGGGGAATTGAAGAACATCCAGATACAGCTTATCCAGGACCCCAAGATAGCCAGCATAATTGACATCCAAGTGGTGGACATCCCAGAGACTTACGGGATGTTATTAAGTCAAAATTGGTCTAAGTCCTTGAATGGATACTTTTTGACCAACTTCACTCATTTATGGCTCCCTTGGGAGGGAGAATCAAATAAGATCCAGGTCGAAAGTGAACCCCAGATGAAACAGGCCCTTATCGAGGTTGGGAGGGTCAATGAGGTCTTCTTCTTTGAGACTTCTCTGGGGGTGTACTAACCCTTCAAAATCTTAACATTTGATTTCATCCCCGGAGAGGATCCCGTGGTGCTGCAGAGAGCCCAGGACCTAGAAGAAAATATGAGAGTTGAGATGGACTCTCAAGGTGCCACAACAACCCTTGCTACACTCTTGTCTGGCACTTGGTGCCGAGTAAACTATCAGAAACATTCAGAGCTCGAGTGTCGGCCCTGTCTTTCGGTTGCTAACCGGCACCTTGATACCTTCCAAAATAAAGAACATATACCTGATTCCCCAGAGCCCAGTGTTCCTATGGGATGTGCTCCTTTGATGCCGTCTCCCCAAGAATCCCAAATCCAAACACCTCCGGAGGTAAAATCTACCTCCACACCAGTAGTTCGGGAGGGAGCTCCTAACTCTCTGTACAACAATCCAAAGGCTACTCCCCTTTCCCATCCCTAGATTACGAAAAATGACTTATGGACCCTCAAGTTTGATGGGTCCCGATCTAAACAAGGCTGCGAGGCTGGGGTAGAATTAATCAACCCGCAAGGTAAATCCTTCCTCACTTCCTACAGACTATAGTTTAACTATACAAACAATGTCACAGAGTACGAGGCTTTGGTCCTTGGACTCTTATTTGCATTAAGGAAAGGTGTCACCCACCTCCGGGCTCTGGGTGATTTAGAGTTGATTGTCAAACAAGTCCGGAGTCAATACACATGCCATGACAAAAGGCTGGTCGCATACCGCAATCAGGCTTGGAGTCTTATTGAAGATTTTGATGCCTTCGGCATTGACCTCATTCCCCAGCGATGGAACTATGTCCCGAATGCCCTTGCCATTTCTGCTAGCACACTTGAGCTAATGGCCGGCTCGCGACTCCAAATATTTTCAGTTGAGATGGTCCCCACCCCGTCCATTCTAGATAATGTCACCCACTTTCAGGTTTTTGAGGATGATTAGCATATCCTGGCCTTCATGGCAAATGTTGGAGTCTTTGAAAACCAGATAGTGGAAGAACGAGACCATGACGATACTGGGCAGGGTGATGAAGAAAATGGAATCATGGACCTACCTAATAACACCATCCCAAAGGGGATGGTTGCACTAGAATGAATCTTCGACTCAGACCCTCAGGCCCAGAAAAAGGTGTCACCCTCCTCCAAGGGAGAAAAGTTTGAAAAAGTAAAAATCAGCCAGCCTGGTGAGGAAAAGATGATTCACATTGGTACCTCCTATTCCCCTAAGGAGAAGGAGAAGATTCTCGTGTTTCTCTAAAAATACATCGATGTAATTGCATGGGGTTATGAAGACCTGAAAACGTATGACACATCCATCATTACTCATACTATTCCCCTGAAACCTGATGCTAAGCCCTTTTGGCAAAAGCAACGACCGGTCAACCCCTTGATAGAGCCTCTGATTCGTCAGGAGGTAGAAAAACTACTGTCAGCCTGGATAATCTTTCCAATCTGGCACACTACGTGGGTTGCCAATTTAGTCCCTGTGAGAAAGAAGAACGGTGAGATCCGCCTTTGCGTGGATTTCTAAAACTTAAACAAGGCCTCCAAGAAAGATAATCACCCTCTCCTTTCGTTGGATGAGGTGTTGCAGATATTGAATGGATCTCAGATGATGTCATTCTTGGATGGGTACTCTGGATATAACCAGGTCATAGTTAAGTATGAAGATAGAGAGAAAATAGCATTTACCACCAAGTGGGGAATGTTTCCATAAAGAAGAATGCCCTTTGGTCTGATTAATGCAGGGGCTACATTTCAAAAGGCCATGGACATTGCATTCGAGGGCCTTGTGAATCGGTGCATAATCATCTACATGGATGACTTGACCATCTTTTCCTGGGATAGGTGTGACCATTCTGCCCATCTCACTCAGATTTGTGAAAGATGTCGCCGGTATGGAATACCCCTCAACCCCAAGAAGTGCATATTCGGGGTCACCGAGGGAAAGTTACTCGGGCATATCATTTTTGAGAAGGGCATATCCATAGACCCTGATAGAGTCGAAGCATTGCTAAACTTACAAATGCCTAGCAATAAGAAAGAGATGTGATCCTTCTTCAGAAAGATTAACTTTGTCCGGCGGTTCATCACCGGATTCGCAGAAATAGTCAAACCGCTCAATGAGATGATGAAGAAGGATACCAAGATTGAGTGGAGTCCTATTGAAAAGTGGGTGTTCACCCAGATTAAATAAACAATAACAGAAGCACCTATCCTAGCTAGTCTAGACTATTCCCTTCCATTTTACATTTACTCCTTTTCTTCGCTGCATTCTTCTGCGGTAGTGTTGACTCAAAAGGTTGAAGGGGAAGAACGACCAATAGCTTTCATGAGCTCCCCCTTTAAGAACGCCGAAGTCTGATATTCATCACTAGAAAAGCAGGCCTTTGCTCTAGTTCACGCCGTGAATAAATTTTGGCATTATATTCTTTGGAGCAAGGTACATGCTATCATCCCAGACCAGGCCATCAAGTCTCTGTTGATGCAGAGCGAACTGGGTGAAAGATGGGGGAAATGGATGGCCATCCTCCAGGAATATGACTTAGAAATGCAGCCCATGAAGATAGTCTAAGGCCAGGGACTAAGTCGAGCGATGGCAGAAGAGACTCCCTGCATAGAATATCAGGCTTACACAGTGGAGTCTATCACTCAAGACCTGTGGTATACCAATTTGGTATATTTGTTACTAAATAATAGATGCCCGGAGGGATTACCTCCCCATAAACGCCACACCCTATGGATGAAAAGTGCCCACTTCATGATAAAAAATTCCACACTTTACCGTAGGAACTACGAAGGAGTGTACCTATGGTGCATCGACAGAGACCAAGCTGTAAGGGTGATTGATGAATTTCACAGGCAGTTTGGAACTGGGCATGGCTCAGCCGACGCCACTGCCCATCATATCCTTCAGGCCAGATACTTTTGGCCTTGTATATTCAAATATGTTTACACTCATGTTAGGAAATGCCACACTTGCCAAACTGTGGCACATCATGAGCGTAACCCGGCTATGCCTTTATAACCAGTCTTCGAGGCTAGGCCCTTTTCCTAGTGGGCATTTGACTTCATCAGGGAAATCAACCCCAAATCGTCTGCCAATCACTGATACATTCTCACTGCTACTGATTATTGCACTCGGTGGTCTGAGGCTATACCGTGCAAAAACAACACGATAGGCGTAGTCATCAAATTCGAGGAAGAAAACATCATCACAAGGTTTGGAATGCCCTTTGCTTTGGTATGTGACAATGGTCCGGCATTTTCTTCAGCACAGTTACTTGAATGGACCTACAATCGGAGGATCACTTTGAAGTTTTCTAGCAACTATTATCCCCAAGGGAATGGCGTTGCTGAATCAATGAATAAAAATCTACTTGAAGTGATCAAACACCTACTAGAACAGAATCCCTAGGATTGGCATCAAAAGTTGAAATTTTCCCTCTGGGTGGATTGCATTTGTGTCAAGGCCACCCTAGGGACATCCCCATTCCATCTGGTTTATGGCCAGAACCCTGTATTCCCAGTTAACTTACAGATCCCAATTTTAAAGTTTATGCAGGAATTTAGCAACATAGACAACATCATGGAGGTTCAGCTCTTAAATCTAGTGCGAATGGAAGAACAGCGAGACGCAGCCCTTGAACATTTTGCGTGTCATCAAGCAGTGGTAAAATGATAGTTTGACAGAAGAGCCCAATACAAAGATTTTCAGATTTTGGATATGGTCCTGCTGTGGGACAAGGCCCGGGAGAAGAAAGGAAAACATACCAAGTTCCAACGGCTTTGGCTCAGGCCATACCTAATCTCAAAAATCTGCAGGGCAAATACTTACCACCTTAACACCCTGACCGGTGAACCTATCTCATTTCCCGTTAATGGATAGTTTCTCAAGCACTACTTTGAATAGGGTAAGTTTGTCCAAATTTATATTTTATATAAAGCCTTCTTCTTGTAAATATTTCTCCTGAGTGCCTCGCTGTGAGGTACCGTGTCTTGTAAATAGCCTTGTCAGTTGTCCTCTGGGGCAGTCCTCTTTTGTTTCTTTTGTTTTCATTTTGTTCCCGGCATTTTGTTCTATTTTGTAGGAATTGGAATGCTTCGCATAAACTCTGGTTTCTGGTACAATGTCTACGGCATGGTGAACTTTAGAATCTATCTTTAGCATAGTGGATCCAGCCCGGTCTCTGGGGTTGTTTCACAGAATGTGGCACATTTTGAGCAATCTCCATCGGGCATTGTCTCTGGGAGTCTGGAAATCAGTGAACACAAGTAATATAAGAAACAAGTAATTAGACACACCGAGGGTAGATCGGTTGTACTGGTTGGTTGACCCAGGTTTGAAACTTTAAGGAATTCTTTCCAGATCTAGAGTTTTATCCCCTCTTTGAACATCTAAGTATAGGTGGATAGGTGAAAGAAGTACCACCATTGAAATTAGCTAAGCTTAAGTTTAATGGTGAAAGAAGTACCGCCTTCCCCACCTAGAAGAAAACAAAATAATAAGAAAAGGAAAAGCAGGATGAAACTCTGGTCTCCGAGAGAAACAAGCAAATTGATGACTGGTTTGATGTAATTATTGCCTCCTCTACTCCTCCCAAAGGGTCATCAACTTGATTTCCTTCCAAAGCACACATGACACCACTGATGAAGGGCTATGGACTAATTCCCGTGTGGTTCAATTCTCTCAGATATGTTTCTCTTTGCCTGTCAGATGCCTCGGGAAATGGCTTGTTCCAGTTTTTCTAACCAGAGATTCTGTAGTTCTCAAATGCGCTAAGGCATTTGTACCAGATAGTCACCATTTGTTATGCCCTGCATCCCCATCCCTACATTTTGTGTGCAAAATGTTGGGTCCCCCCCTTTTTTTTCTTTTGTTTGTTTTTGCTTGCGGCTATTGCCTTATCTTTCTCCCTTTGTTTTCCTTCTCCAGGGTTTTCTTCCCCATTTTTGTGTTTTTTTTGGTTGGTTTTTTGTCTCCAGGACTATGGCCTTGGAGGTCATTCTTCATTGGGAGCCAGATTCCAAACTCCAAGATTCTTCACTACGAATGTTGAAAGGTGATCGTCACGGAGAACCCCTGGGCCCAGGGTCCGGAGGTTTGCTTGTGCAGAGATTTCTAGAAGGAGGAGGACTATCTTTTTACCACAGGAATAAATAGAAGTTATCTATCACTTTCACATTTAGCACGATTAAAGCACTCAAGCACTCAGAGCAATTTTAGAGCGATTACAGAGAGATTTGCAGAAAGTTAGCGATAATCAGTGCTTAACAATTCCATCCTTTCTAAGGAAATTGTGAGTGCTTCGGGGTGGCAGTTGTGATCGTTTGACAGCTGTAGCTATTGTAGAGCTGTCATGGTAACTTCCTCCTTTACTCCACCGTTCGGCATTCTCAGGTTGCTGTCTCTGTTCCCGCCGGTTTTCTTTTCGTTTGCTTGGTGTTTCTTCTTCATCGTTTGTTTGTTAGTTGTCTTTCTATTTCGTTTGTTTCATATTTTCTGGTTTTTCTGCCCATTGGTGGGTCAGCTCTGCTAGAGGGTTTTCTGCCCTCTAGGCAGAAGTAGCTAGTTTGTAGATTATGTATAAAGCTGTATATACTCTATGCCTTGCCTGGTTTCTTGCAGACATCATTTTGTGATGTATATATGTGTACATTTATGTATAGTCATTGTATATCCCTCCATTCCCATGTATATATCCCTTGGCTTTCATGTATATCCTTCCAAGTAGCTTAGCTAGGTGGTTGAGTTGCCTATGTCACTGGTTTTCTACCCATGAGTTCATTTCGGGATAGAAAACCACCTGTTTGAAACTTGTCTCTCGGCTGGTTTCAAACAGGCAGTTTTCTCTCTCCTCCATAAAACTAGCTAGGCCCTCATTTATGTCCCATGTGTGCAATAAATTTCATCTAAGTGTCCTTAACTTATCACGTGTTTGGACAGCTGGTTCCGCTGTCATTGCCATAACTCCTATTTAATACCTACGCACATGGCGCCCACGTGGGCTTGATGGTTTGCCTTTTTACACATCCTCACCAACAGTTACTTTTCTGGACTCCGAGTCTCCTACCATCATCCATCCCATGTCTTTACCAAATTTGATAAAATTCCCGAACCCATATGTTCAATCAAATTCTTAACTTTATATAATGCGTGTACTTTTCAGGATTTTTGTGAATGAAACTAACTTTTCAGGAAAAGCAGGTATCACGGTGGTAAGATCTCCGGATCCCAGAATTTTTATTTCTTAATACATTCTGACGGTCACTTTTCTTTGTAGGTTTCTAGAGTACACTTCCCAAGCATGTCTGAAGCATCTTCATCCTCTCCACCCGGAAGTCCAGAGCTACCTTCCGTGACGGTTACCAGGGCAGCAGTAAAGTCCAAAATTGAAAAGGCCCTGGAGAAAATTCCCCTAACCATGAAGTTCGTGCAAGATAGTGTTATCATGGGCTAAAAAATTTAGTCCAAAGTAAATCTTATTATCGACACCAGCGTCGGAACATGGCCTGAAATGCAGGCCTTAGTGAAAATCATGTACATCCACCGACAGGCTGGAGATCAGCCGGCAATCAATGTCAGGGACTTCGGAATCCTCAAGGTGGCTTGTTTCCCATTCTTTGTACAATCTTTGAAGCTTATCCTAATGCTAGCCACCAATTACAACTCTTATGTTTAGGCTGTAATGCTCGCAGTCGCAGAACCAACCAGGTACCCTACTCCTCTGGTATCCCTCGATCCTGACACATTCTAGGCGGGTCTGGGGATCCCTCAATTCGCCAAGGCTTCAGTGGTCACAAGGTTAGATGCCTTGGCCCAATTCACATAGCTCGAGGATGTCACCCAGGTATATATGAACACCCATTGGCTCAAGGTTCCAAAGAGGGACCCTAAAATGATGAAGATAGAAATTCCCAGGTCAGAATTCAAAGAGAGCATTTAGAGGGGAATGATAGCGTTGGCCTGAGTCTTTGGGCAGCCCTCCGCCAAAGAATTCACTAAATGGATATATTACTTCCTCCTCGGCATCTCCACCAAGGGAGGATATTTCGACTGGGCAGCCATAATTTCCAACCATGTCGACTCCCAGTTCCTTCAGCTGACTAGGAAGAATAAATTTTACATGTCTTCCTATGTTTTCTGGGCCCTGGCGCAGCGAAGGCCCCATGCCCATGGGCTACTTATAGACGGTGTGCTCGGGACTGGCCTGGGACAAAAGGCATAATGGGACCATTTCTCACAAGTTCAATGGGAGGCTAGCTTCCCCAGTTTTTTCCAGGTAAATGATGCGTTCATTTACTATCACCTACTCACACCCACCCGGGATGCAAGCTACCGCCTATCCTCAAAGGCGATGAATTTGGTCCAGAGTTATGGAGACTACTACATCCAGTTCCAATAGCACACTTACATTAGGGTCACCGGCTTCTCTGGGAAACCCTACTTGTTGCCCAAACACTGTGGGGACAAGATCATGCTCTTGGAATACTGCAGGCAAATAATGGAGGTACATGCACTCTTTTCCCTGAAGAAGATACCAAACATTCCATTCCCAATCATCTGTGGGAACTACTCATGCAATCTGGCCACCGCAAAAGAGGCAGACAATGAATTGAAAAGCTACAACTTGGAGGAGTTTTACTTGGCGCAAAATTTTTTTGATCCACATGGAAACATTGCAATGGCGCTACCCTGGGCTTCGGAGCCCCATCACATCCATATGGAATATTTCTGGGAAGATTGCCAAGATGATGTGGAGGTGCGAAGCTGGCATTACGTCAGGATGACGGCAGGCATGATGCATAAGTTGAAGCTTCGGAGGTTCCCAGAGGACTTCTCAGATGCTACCCCCACTATCAACCCCCAGTACAAGGCAAAGGGGATCGATACAATGACCCTTCCACCGGTTAATTGGGATGCCCAGGAAGGGCCTACAATTGAGGACTTCACTCGAGAGGTGGTCGAGCAAAGTCATGCCTACTTCAAGAAGGTGTGCCCCGGAAGTACCCACCGAGCAGCCCAGCCAGTGCCAAAATTGACTCCGGGGGCCGGGACTTCTTCACAGAGAGTTGATAAAGGAAAATAGATAGATATGACCCCTCCTGCGCAAGAAGTCCCCATAAAAGAGTGAATAAAAAAATCAGTGGCAACCTCCCAATAGATGAGGGAGAAATTGATCACACAGCTGGCCACTCCAGTACTAATGGCCGGGCCAATTCGTCCCTCTTCCTCCCTGTCACTGGTAGCCTTAATGGTGAAGGCAACGGGGGTGTATTCCATAGAAGCAACAACAATAAGGGATGTGGGGCCACCTTTGGTTACCTGAAGAAATAAAAGGATTAACAAAAAGCCTAAGGCAGAGCCGGGGTTGGGAACGTCCCAGACCCAACAAGTAGAAATTATCTCTTCCAGTTCCCTAGAGCCGGAGAGGGAAACAGAGCCTACCAAAGTCCCAACCAGTCCCCCTCCACAAGAGGAATTTGATGATGTCTTTGAAATTGATGATTTTGGAAATCTACAAGGGGACACCAGACAGGCAGGAATAGAAGTCCCAGAAACAGAAGTCCTAGGGGCAGAGCAAGAAGTTTCAGAACAAGAGGTTGCGGAACAAGAACCTGCGTGGGAGCAAGAAAAGAAGGTAGAAGAAAGGGAGCCAGAGCCAGAGATTGCCTTCGAGGCTCAAGAAATGCAGGGTCTAGGGGTGGACCAACAAAGGCAAGGTGAACAAACAACATCTGTTGGGGGAACCAGACCTTCGGGAATAACTGTAACCCCAGCCGCCACGTTCCAAGTGCCACTCCCGGGAGCAACCTTTTGGGAGGTAATTACCATGGCCCAAACTTTAAATCTTAGCTCAATACCTCCCCTACTTCCACAAGATGTGCCAACATAAGAAGAAGCCCCGGAGGTAGAGGAAGAGCAACAAGAAGAGAAACATGAAGAGGAAATCTCTGAGGAAGGTGACCGAAGTCCAGACAGAGAAATCAACATAGAGGACAAGGTTGAGGAGATGGAGGTTGCTGAGGAAGATATTGCTAATGAAGAGGATGTAGGGAAAGGGGCAGATGAGATCCACACCACTAAGGAGTGACAGCCGCAGGACACCGGGGAAGAACCAAGAGAACAGATTCTGGTAGAAAAGCCACCCCTGCCGCCTCAGTGGTTAGTAGAGAGCAAAAAAAGAAAAGCTTCGTCCACTCCCAGAACTCCTCTCTCCATGGCCGAAATGATGGCTTAGGTCCAGGCCCCACTGAAGGCCAAGAAAGCCCAGATGGTTCATACTCTTCAAACCGGGCCAGGTGAAGAAACAGTTTCCATTGTGGCGACACCTCCCCCAGGTGCTGATGAAGCAACCGCAGAGCCCGGAGATTACAGTGTTGTAGAGGTATCATTAGGGAAAAGGGGAAAATAGGGCGAGGTGGATTTGCTGAAGGAGGCAGCTAGGGCAGTAGAGGCCTGTTATGAGAAGGAAGCCCAAAGACTTAAAGCAAAAAAGGCAAAAAATGCAAACCTTATGGGGTTGCTCATTGAGTTGGCTTGACCTATCAACGCTGCTCCTCCAGAGGCTTCCACCTCTAAAGATGTACCGCAGAGTGACATAGATTCCCTCTGAATTATGAAGAAGAAGGCCCAGGAAGTGGATGAGTGGGTCACCCTACAAATAGGAAACACCCAACATTTCTTGGTATCCACCCTGCCAGATTTATATACGGACCGACATGTTATACACCAGGCGGAGTCCCTTATTGACCTGTGGGAGGGTGATATTGAGAATTATCAAGCATGGAAGGTGGAGCTTGAAGAACTCCTTGGCCTGGGAGAGGAAATGATTTCTGAATCCAGAATTTTGGGGGGTGAATGATTTGATTTTGTGAGGACCCAGCACTCCAAAGTTGACCTCACATTGGAGGTAACCAAGCAACTGGTAGGGACTCTATAGGATAAAGTCAATGCGGTAAAATATTCTTTCAATTTATATAAGTCTTTTGTAGTAAAGACTTCCGGGGCTGACCCCCTCAGTACAGATACATGCACACCAGAGGATTTAGTTTTAGGGCATTTTGATGAAATAATGAAGTCCTGGTATCAATCCTCAGAGGGGATAGATGGTGCCCAAATGACAAAATTAATGCGTATAGTACATAGTGGCCACGACGTGGAAAAGATAGCCGATGAATTTAAGGAGAATGTTCTGGACCTAGGGGAACAAATTGAGATAGCTAAGTACCAAAAGGCCAGCCTGAAAGATGTAGACGAAGATGGCATTTTCCGCCTCCTCTAGGATTTCAATGATAATAATCAACCTTGAGTTTTCTCCGGAGGCCGGAGAAAACTCAAACATTGGGTATTCTTTATTCTTTTGGAAATTTAAGTTCCCGGATCCCAGAGTCTCAGATCCCAAATTTTGTATTATTTCAAGTGACCCGTGTCCCGGTCCCCGAGGCCGACCGGTCACTTTCAGGAGTGGTTAATAAAGGCTGTTAGAAGGTAGTTGGCCACATCAAGGGGGCATCGACTCAACAGTTGGTTTTCTGACAGGGTGGTCTTCTTGAGGTGCCATTTGGAGGTACACCTAGTGCATTGGAGACAGGGTGCCTCATTTCCCATTTATGAGGCATGTAGCCTCGACCCTTGGGGGACCTACTTTCTTCCTTCTCCTTCTTGGCTCTCTTCTTGAGACCGATTCTTCTACTGTATATTCTTGTCTCATTTTTCTGGCGTGTTAGGCCTATTCCGTCTCAAGGTCTTTTGTAGGGTGGCGTAGGTAATACCGACCCCCAGATATTGTATTTTATTGAAACATGATGTAATATAGGGTTAGGGTTAGGGTTAGAAGAGAATTGTATAAATATCCAGACCGACCCATTTCCAAGGGTCGGCAAAATTGATGATTTTGTTGTCCACAGTAATAGAAAGGTGATTTCTCATTTTAGTTGCAGAGCTCAATGCTCCATTGTTCTATTTTTGATAGTTAAACGCTCCCCTGGAGCTACCATTGTATCACACACCAGTGCTTTCTTGAAGAGACATTAATAAAGAAGGGAGAATTCTTTGCAACGATGTTATTGGCATTCCTGCTTCTGAGTTAATGGTATTTCATGTTTCATGCTCTTTATGTCTTTTACTATGATATGTCAAATAGATTAATGACCTTTTTCCCTCGCTACTGATAAAATACTAGCTGATGGTTGTGTATTTCTTCAGTATTTAGTGTAGTATATCAGAGTATTATTGATGTTCTGAATGTTTAAACATGACTATAGTTAGATGAAGTATTTCTAACCCCGCAGGATCTTTTTTCATTTTATTTGCTAAGTGTAGAACTTATGACTGTTGGCAGACCCGGTCAGCAAAACCCCATCAACACACCTCAAGAAAATACTAGTTATTGAGAAGCAAGGGAGGACCCTTCTCAGGAGCTATTAGGATTAAGAAGCAATTAGCAAGAGATGAATAAATTAATGCAAACTATGAGTATTGAGCTGAATAGTATAAAGAAACAAGGACAGGAAAGTAGGCCTCCTCTTCAGCAGAAAAATTATATTCCCAATCAACAATATAAAAATTAGGGACAATCTTATCAACAGAATAGACCCCAATTTAAAGGAGGTCATCAAGGGAAAAGGAAAAACTACAATCAGAGACCATCTCAGACTTACAATCCTACCCCTCTCAATTCTGCAAATCCAGTTAGGAATGTGGTCCCAAGTCAAAATAATCTTGCTACAAAGATGGAGTGGTGTTACCCTTGCAATCAGTCCCATAATCAGACAACATGCTTGTTAGAAACACTAAGAGCGGGGGGCTGAATCAATGTTTATCAATTATTTATATTTCAGCCAATTAAACATAAAACAAATATGCATTCAAGAATCTTAACACAAGAACACATAACACATGATTTGATTACGGAGAACCTTGATCAAAGGAAAACTTGAATGGGGATTAGTACCCACAAAATATTGTACTAGGTATAATGAACCTATTAAAGTTCCTTTGCCCTGCTAGAAGCAGTCTTTACAAATTGAGTATAATGACCTAGTTAAGGGTCTGGCCCTGTTAAGAGTCTTTTACAATAACCCTGTTAGGGGTGGTGGACTCATTGTCCAATGAGATGAAGGCTACAACCCTCTGAATGTTGATATGCACTATATAAAAAATGAACTGCTGTAGTGACACTATTGTCTAATCAGTTCCGTGTATGCATGGATTCTCTTACTTATTCAAAGATCTATATCATCTTCTGACTTCATTATACTATCCCTCAGTAACTTCTTCTTACACAATAATCGACTTCTCTTGCACGTTGTAACATAACAATACATTACATACTTATATCTTTACAAATGAATAGGTGTGACCCAAAACATAACACTTAGTCAGCCTCTTAACAAAATATACAACAATTCTGAAAAATTAGGCTCAAGTGTGTTTACAAAAAAATTAATTATATCATAGAAAACTTATAACTAAAGGTGCATAGCCTTAGTATCACAAAATAATACACGCTGATCAAAATAGTAGTCGACTTCTGTGCTCTGTATTCTGGACTATTTCTTGGACTATAGTGTACTAATCTGTCTGTAACTTTTCCATATTGATGTTATGTACTCTATGCATTTGGATCTAGAATTTATATACACAATAGAGTATATATCTAAGCATGCATATTCTAGTGTGATCTCTAACATGCACGTTGATGTGCCAATCACTGTATCTGTCTGACTGCTCTGTATTCTGTACTTAGTCATTTTATCTCCTAAGTTATCTTTGACAGAAACTTAGTATGACTTTGTTGCCATGATTGACAACACAAAATAATTATTGCTTCCTCATGAAGTCAACTTGCCAACAATCTCCCCCTTTGTCATTTATGGAAACAAAGGAATGTGGCTAAGTTACTCAAAATGACTTCATTCAAAAATGACTGTATATCATAACTTAATGATATATACATATATACTACTCTACATATACACATTATATAATACTCCCCCTTTGACATGAATGAAAAAGGTGTGCAAAAAACTATAAGTCTTCATACTTACTCCATATATACAACTTGAAGAGACTGAATCTCTTTCTGCCAGAATGCTTTCATTGCATCAACTGTTTGGAGGTGCGCGCATAAAGTATATGTTAACTTCTCCATTTTTACTAGATCCAAGCAAGGACCTTGATCATAAGTTTGCATTGTGTCATCTATCTATTTGATGTTCTCATTTAGGATTTCTAGTGAAGGCGCAAGTGCATTTCTAAACTGAGTAGGTCTAACTCTTATTTTGTTAATTTCTAGCTTTGCCTTCTCAATTTTCTGCAGTTGTCCTTGGTAGACATTATTGCATATGTTCATGTCCTACGTGGAATTCTCAATATATTTTCTTATGTTTTCCACCATTTCCTCTGCTTTAGCTATCTTTTTGGTGTCCTCAGATGTGAGCTTCACTCTATCCATGTAGTTTTCTATGACTTTCTTCCCTTTTTCTACCAACTCTTTCATTATACACTATCCAATCTTCAGAGAGTTCAGATCCAAGGTAAAGTTCTTCACCACTTCATTCAATATTTCCTTCTTATACTCATCTTCTGCAATCTTAGTATCTATCTCTACTAAGCCGGTGAAGTGTGACTTGAAGTTTGTTAGTACACTATCCACATGTTCAGTAGTTTGAACTTTTTCAACTTTCTTATCAGCAGGAACTAACTCATTCAGAATGTTTATTGATTCAATAAAGCATGGGTTCCTCATCACATGTTTCTCCTTTTCCTTTTCTATGGCAAGGATGTTGATCTTAAAGAGGTCTTCTTCTTCCCATGTGTCAAAACTTGTTGAATCAAGAGTTAACCTTGACAACAATGAGGTGGATGGTGACAGAATAGTATTCTGACTTGTGTCTACACATTCACCTTTGATATGTACCTCTTTAACTGGTGACTCATCAACTTGAGTATCTTTCTCCTTATCCAACTCTATTATATCAATCAAAGGAACTCCATCCTGTTGTAAAGATGTATCATCAATGTTCTTTGCTTCATCAACCTTATTCATATCATTATCAGAAGTTGTCATAGATATCTTGACATTGTCAACTATTATAGTATCTTCTGTATCTTTAGTTTTCTCAGTAGTTAATGTCACTGTGGGCATAGAGACCTATGGACCTATCATGGGCGCAATCTAAATTACTAGAGTTGTATCCTATTTAGGAGAAGCTGGGGTGGCCTTTGCATAATTGGTGGATACATGTGTCTATCCATAAAGACTTGTGTAAATGCCTTTTCAGTCTCCTTACCAACTTGTTCATATTCCTTGTGAATTATTTGTAAAGTCCTTGTCTTACTATGTAGATGAGGCTTTACAAGATCTAGCAAAATAGCCTTCTAATCATGTGAACAAACAGGAAGAAGAGTATCCAGATTTCTTCTCTAATCTTCATGTCTTCCTCAATAGCATGTCTTTTCATAATTTCCAATACATTCCATAAGTTATCTGGTATCATTGTCTTAATTTTAAGAACTGATTTCTTAAACTTGATCATATGAGATATGACCATGTAATGTATCTCTGTCTTATCAAATTATTTATATTTGTCATAGACCTTTGAAAGTGTATCCAATCTACCTTCATTTATAATCATATTCTTCAATATGTTCAAGCTTGGTCTGAAACCTACCTCAGGAGGTGCTTGTGTATTCTTTGTAGTGCTCCTTGTGGTTCTTGAAGATGGATTACCTATGGCAGCTTGCTTCCTTCCTCTGGGTTTCTTGCTAGGAATAGAAGGTGGAGATGTATCCAAGTTAATGGTGGTAGCAAGCACAGATGTATTCTCCTCATTTTTCTTCTGTTTCTTCTTCTGAGATTCATCAGTCTTCTCAATCTTAACTTTAGAAAAAAATTCTTCTTTTTCCTTATTCAAATATTCTTGAGTGACACCATGAGCTTTCAGTATGTTAGATGTGGTTCTGGACACTTTCCTTTTATTAATAGAAATTTTTAGTTCAATATCCACTTCATCAGTCTTTTCTTTGTATGTTCCCCATCTGGGTTCATTGGGGTCTATGGGTGCTGACAATAAGACCCGCGCATATCCCTCTATCACATGGTCTTCAACTTCATATCCTAGTGGATGAATCCACTTAGTTCTAGGCTCAACGGCCTCCATGCATGTGCAATATGTTTCTACCATAAAAAAAATTGTATCCCTGTACTTGTCAACTATCTCCTCAGATAGTCTGACCCTGCTCTGCATTTTAACCCTGAATATCTTTATATCCATGTCCATTTTATCTCTTGCACTACTTTCTAAGGTGGCCTTAAGAGATATTTGTGTCATTTTAGGTTTTCCTTTGTCTAGATAGAGGTCTGCAACCTTTCCTACTAAACCGCCTCACAATAGGTGTATAATAATCATGCTCAAGGCCTTTCTTAGGAATGGTTCATTTAATCTAAGGACTACTTTTCCCGTTATGAGGTGCATTTAACTTGTCAACCCAGGGATGTATACTTGAAATGGTCGGCATGATATGTGCACTAGGTTCCTTAAGGAGTCATTCTGCTTATGTTGCAGGAAGGTAAAAATGCATAAAAGAAATCTACACTAGTGCTGTAGGAAAAGAATACATTTATCTTCTTACTGGAATGAATGCTATAAACTACAACTCTACTAAAACCTATTATTTCAACCTAAAACATCCATTATAACTATTCTTGTAGATGTTGCAGGAACACTCACAAGTTGCGATACTGCAGGAAGAAATTGTAACTTCTATCTGAAATACTAGAAATGCTGGAAATGCTAGAAATGAAATCTATTATATTCTAACCTATTCCACCTCCCAAGTGGGCCCCCTTGGTCATTTTCTGCTAAACTATGAACACAAAATGTAAACCAAGAACTATTTCATTGCATTTCAAAAACTCATTACATAAAAACAAGACATGGAACATGAAAATAGATTGTTGCAAGATACAACAGTTTCCTTTCAAAAACTCATGTCTTTCATTTTCCTCCTAGCTAACTTCAAACTATCGGTCCAATCCCTATATAAATAGAGGATCAAACATTTATTACAAAAATAGAAAAGAAACTATCTTTCTCAAAACATGTTGGAGAAGAAGATGGAAGAACAACAGCCCGCGGCATGGGTAGTAAAGCTCAGGTGACCAATCCAACATAATGAAGTGCAGAGGGAATATAGGCACACTACATCCCCGCATCCTGGAATAATGGCTCCATTGTAGCAGCCATGTTTTCTGGTGCTGTAATGATCACCCCACCATAGCTGGTCCTCAACAGTCCTCCATGAATGTTGTCGACCACTCTCCAACCGCTTTCTCTCTTGTCAAGTTAGTTATGATATGGAAATATTCATGCAACAAGCTTAATCAAATTAAATATCCAGATATTAGAACATAGATTCTGATGGTTTTATGAAATACTGCACTATATGTATAATATTAGCAAAATATTTCATAAACATCTACCCATGGTTCATCAGTTCTTTCTGGACTTTATCTCAAGTTTCTGGCTGGTTAGACTCTCAAATGTTTTAACAAAAACTAGAACAGAGTATTAAAATTATGCAAAACAAAGGCAATAATTTAGCCCTATCATCTACCCCTTGGTTAATCAAATGCTTGTCCTTAAGCATTGCACCTTCTAGCAATTGACCTGTAGTCACCAACTTCAGTTCTTCCCCTCCTTTGGCTCTTAAAGGAGTAGTAGAATCCCCTTATTCTTTCTCAAACTTCCCTTCTGTGATCTTCCTACATCCTGTCAAGTCTAGTAGCGTTGATATCATACAAGGGCCAAAGGAGCATGGGCGGTTGCATTGTGAGCGGACACCAGAGCTCCTACCTAATTTTCCTACCCAACGCTATGTACTTTGGTGCCTGGTGTATAGCTACTTCAAGGTTAATGGGGCTATGTGGTTCTGATCTTTTAAATACCTTTGATAATCTGCCCCATCTACTCCTGGCGCTGGTTAGGGATCTTTGGAAGACAAAGTAGGACATGCTGTCATATTTTGCATAAACATCTACTCTGAGTTTAAATTTTTTATCTCTAATATCCTTTTTAACATTCCCATATGTCAGTCTAAACCAATCCCTCAAGAATACTTCTGGTTGACTACTTTCTGCTCTTAATGGTAGGGGTTCTATCTTCTCAAGATCTCTATAATTCACCAACTGCCTATCATAGTTGGCCTCATTGTGCATACATGAAATTAGAGCCCTTAGGTGTATATCCCCTATGTAAGGTAGGGGATTCCATTTAGTCTCTGTAGGGATGATGAAATTATGCACATACAACTCACAGAGTAGGTTTTGTTGCCAAGATGGAAGTGTTTGGTATAACCCATAGAATTCC
>MU224273.1:1221141-1246106 GCA_018584345.1 Thuja plicata
GTAGATCTTCACTTACAACTTTATTGCTGATAAGATCCTTTGAATACGGATCACCTTCTGTGATAGATATGGCTATTCTGCTCCTTTACTGACCTTGTGAAAATGCTCTGCTCTGCTGCTGTTTTTCACCTTGTTGCAGTCTCTGCTTATTACTCTTATTTTACTTTCACACTTCAAATGGTATAATATATTACATATATATACCGTTCCCATAATTACAATTTATAAGGTTGGCCAAATACAAATAAATAGAATAAGATAAACTTATTCCTGAGTCGGCCTTTCATAAGTAAACAAAATATTACAGAGTCGGTAGAAGCTCGGGTTTCTCAAGCTGGCTCGGTGATCTTCTGATACTTGGCATCCACTACAATACTCAGCATCGTCATGCTCTCGGTAAGAGTAGAAGCTCGGTCCATACTAGTGTCGTAGTGTAGCTTGGAACTCGGTAGCCGTTGGTGACTCGGTAGCTATAGTGTCACTCGGTGACCGCTGGTGACTCGGTGGAAACTGACTTCTTGGTTGGCTTCAACTGATGGCTCAGTAGTTACGGTGAAGCTCGGTGACTATCGTCTGCTCGGTACATGTTTCTCTTCTTGGTAAACACAGCTGAACTGTTCATATACTCGGTGACCACTGTTCTGCTCGGTTTGAACTATTTAACCGCTGAGCTTTACAAAGTGATTACTGAATGCTCGGTATAAGCTGTGGACTAAGTGATGAGCTCGGTAAGCATTCAAAATCGAATAAGTGTTTTCACTGATGACAAATATAACATAATTCCAACAGTTTCCTGGTGCTGTAATGATCACTCCATCGTAGCTGGTCCTCAACAGTCCTCCATGAATGTTGTCGACCACTCTCCAGCCACTTTCTCTCCTGTCAAGTTAGTTATGATACAGAAATATTCATGCAACAAGCTTAATCAAATCAAATGTCCAGATATTAGAACATAGATTTTGATGGTTTTATGAAATATTGCACTATATGTATAATATTAGCAAAATATGTCACAAACATCTACCCATGGTTCATCAGTTCTTTCTGGACTTTATCACAAGTTTTTTGCTGGTTAGACTCTCAAATGTTTTAACAAAAACTAGAACAGAGTATTAAAATTATACAAAACAAAGGCAATAATTTAGCCTTATCACCTACTATATGCTGATACAAATAGATGATTAGGGATCCAAACCTGAATGTTTTTCTTCTATCATGTTTGATGATTCTGATATTCTCAATTAATTGATCGCGCAAGATCTCACAAATGTTGTACTAGGTGTTATCCTTTACTATTCTTATTGCTGCAAGGACTATTGCTGCATATACACTATTCAACCTACTTGCTTGCTGGAACTTGTAACCAAGTATCATGGTAATGAGTTTAATGTCATCTTGCTTGATGGGGTCTACTTCCATACCACGCCTGTCACTTCTTGACAAATAAACTTTCTCAATCTGCTTCTTAACATCTTCACCAGTGGGAAATATTGGTCCAGTTATTGGAAGTCCAGTCAACTGATGGATTAGGTCTGCGGTGATATGGACAGGGACATCACCAATCCAAAATAGATCATCATGAATTCTACTCAACAGGATTTTTACCCATTCTGGTTCTTCAAACTCCTGCGCATTCCAATACTCAAGAATAGGGTTATCTTGTAGGTGCGCGAACTCATCTTTGAATGTCAAGTCCTTATTTACCATTGATTCCATGTGAGAAGCTATATTATCATCTCCTAGTGATTCCTTCTTGCAGTATATGTACACATGAATATCTTCCATGTGAACAATGCCAATCGGGGTTTTAGAGAAATCTCCTTCCACATCATCCAATATAGATTTGAATGGATGCTTCTTAAATATGAATCTCTTCCTTTCTACTACATCAAATACAACTGAGGTCGCCATTACTTACATGGTGATTTTTTAAGTAGGGTTTCCATGAAATTCTAAAATGGCGTGATGGCTAAGGCTTCATTTCAAACTGATTAACCATTTGTTCCAACTTTCAAACTGCTATGCCTTCGTGCCTAGATGTCTTAGTGCTCTAGTTCTCTTCAATTTCTTTCTCTTAGAATGTAAATGTGAGAATGATCAAATACGAATCTCTTTTTATATGATCTGTCACATTTAATGCTTGCAACTATACATAGAGATTTTCAAACTTTGATCCTGATGCAATTTAGATAATGCATGAATGCATATAGCTATAATCTGAGCTTTTAACCATGAATCCAAAGGTGCATACTTTGATGTGAGTATACCAACCGCATAGGGGTTTTGAGCTAGAATAGCTCCCCCTAAGACCAGGAAGGTCTATTGAAGAAGAAGTAGAGGGTCTGTCCATTGAGGATGCATCAACTACTTTGTCCTTCTTTACTTCAACCCAAACTTTGCTTGAATCTTCATTTTCTTTAACAAAATTGACTTCTCCTTTCTCTTCAAATAGAGACTTTTTGGGATCTTCTTGTTTCTGAGTTTTAGATCTGCAAAACTTTGTTATATGTCTGGCCTTTCCACATGTGTGACAAATGATAGGAGGTCTGATGTTTTTCTTCATCATGCTACATTGCTTTGTTGTGTGTCCATTATAGTTGCATATCTGACATGTAGTTTTTTGCAAGTTCTTTCAAGGTTGATTTCTCTGATTGTTTTGATTCATTCTTCTTTGATTTTTCTGTGACTGAGTTCTGCAATGTATAGCCCTGTGACCAAATTTATTACAAGAGAAACAATAACCATTAAAAGGTCTTACCTCTTTAAAATCTCTTGCCAAATGCCCATATTTATTGCATGCATAACAAGTTATATTAGCTTGTCTTATTTCCCTTTTAGGTGGTTCAAATATAACCTCTGTATTATTTTCAACTTTCTTAGCTTCTGAAGATGCTTCAAGTGTTTTTTCCTTCTTTTGTGATGATTTGATTTCATCTTGTGTTGTTCTGAATCCAAGACCAGTGGTGTTCCCTTTTTTTCTTTGTGCATTGAGCTGGGATTGAATTAAATCAGAATTTGTGTGGAGTTTATCAATTTTATCCTTTGCTTCTATTAATTCAGTTTCCAACTTTTTCTTCATGTTTTCCAATTCCAAGACTTTCATGTTTGCCTGCAAAAGTTCATCTTCCAATTGTTTTCTTTCTTTGATCTTGTCTTCAATGGTGTTTTGGCTATCTGTAAGTTGTTCCTCCAGATCTTCAAGTTTATCATTTAGAGATTTACTCTCTTCATTAAGCTTTTTGACCATTTGTCCTAGATCACTTGTAGAACAATCTTTCAGATCTTTTCTTAGCCTTTTTATAAGTATTTGAGAGCCATCATTTTTCAATCTTAGTTCTTCATTTTCTTTTTCAGATCTAT
This sequence comes from Thuja plicata, assembly GCA_018584345.1. Classification (NCBI taxonomy): domain Eukaryota; kingdom Viridiplantae; phylum Streptophyta; class Pinopsida; order Cupressales; family Cupressaceae; genus Thuja; species Thuja plicata. The sequence goes on from MU224273.1 coordinate 1,224,502, forward strand.
CAAGATCTTCAAGAGCTGCTTCAAGATTATTTTTGAAATGTTTTTCTTCAGTTGAGTCCATGATCTCCTCAAGTGGTTAAAATTTCTTTCAGAGGACCAGAGCTCTGATACCAATTGTTAGAAACACTGAGAGGGGGGGTGAATCAGTGTTTATCAGTTATTTACATTTCAGCCAATTAAACATAAAACAAATATGCATTCAAGAATCTTAACACAAGAACACATAAAACATGATTTGATTACAGAGAACCTTGATCAAAGGAAAACTTTGGTGGAGATTAGTACCCACAAAATATTGTACTAGGTATAATGAACATGTTAAAGTTCCTTTGCCCTGTTAGAAGTAGTCTTTACAAATTGAGTACAATGACCTGGTTAAGGGTCTGACCCTATTAAGAGTCTTTTACAATAACCATATTAGGGGTGGTGGACTCACTATCCAAGGACTCACTGTCCAATGAGATGAAGGATACAACCCTCTGAATGTTGATATGCACTATATCAAAAATGAACTATTGTAGTGACACTATTGTCTGATCAGTTCTGTGTATGCATGGATGCTCTTACTTCTTTAAAGAGCTATATCATCTTTTGACTTCATTATACTATCCCTCTATAACTTCTTCTTACACAATAATTGACTTCTCTTGCACGCTGTAACATAACAATACATTACATACTTATATCTTTACAAACGAATAGGTGTGACCCAATACATAACACTTAGTCAGCCTCTTAACAAAATATACAATGCTTCTGAACAAGTCAGCTCAAGTGTGTTTACAACAACATTAATTATATCATAAAAAACTTATAACTAAAGGCACATAGCCTTAGTATCACAAAATAATACACGCTGATCAAAATAGTAGTCGGCTTCTGTGCTCTGTTTCCTGGACTGTTTCCTAGACTGTAGTGTACTAATCTATCTATAACTTTTCCGTACTGATGTTCCATACTCTACACATTTGGATCTAACATTTATATACACCATAGAGTATATATCTAAGCATGCATATTCTGGTGTGATCTGTAACACGCGCGCTAATGTGCTGATCACTGTATCTGTCTGACTGCTCTGTATTCTGTACTTAGTCATTTTATCTCCTAAGTTATCTTTGACTGAAAATTAGTATGACTTTGTTGCTATGATTGACAACACAAAATAATTCTTGCTTCCTCAGGAAGTCAACTTGCCAAAAATGCTTAAATGGGAGGGTATACCAAGCACTGATGGTTCAAAGTGCCTCACTTACTCAATCAGAGGTTTCTCCCAGTGAACCACCTCCTCACCAAGAGGCACAACATGATGAAACTGCTCTTTTTAATTAGGAGCGACAAGATTTCAATGGATTAAATGGTGAATCCACCATTGCTACCAACACCAGGTCTAAAAGAAGAGCTCAAGACATGGAGAAAATAGGAGATAGGGCTTCTACATCTATAGAATCTTCACCGCCTTTTGCTCCTATCATGCTGAAGAAGGCCCCCGCCATTCCAATCAAAAAAAATCAAACTTCTAAGGAGGTTGAGCCTATCATAGTAAAGACACACCAAAGAGTACACACAGTTGTACCCTTCAACATAGTGGATAATATGAAGAAAACAAATATCACTATGTCTATGTGGGACTCTTTGGCTATTCCGGGACAACCCAAAATATTAGAGAAAGCAATGGCTTGAGAGGTAATTCCTCAACCTCCTACAATAAAAGAAGTTGTTAAGCTAGTGTTGGTTAACACTGATCAGAAGGAGGAGGTTCCAAGTGAAAACTCCAAAGCTAATACCATGCAAGGTAGGAACTCAAAACCACCCCCCTTTTTATGTATCTTTAATTACTGGAAAATCTTTGATACATAATTGCATGGTAGATAGTGGGGCTACTAGCATTGCCATGCTTAAGAAGGTGGTTGACCAAGTGGGTTTGAAATATGAGCCTTTCCAAAAGAAAGTTACCCATCTTGATGGTTCTTTAGTAAACACGATAGGTGTAGCTAAGGATACCAGTCTAGTCCTCCATGCAATCCCCAATTTCTCTATCCTGCTCAACATATACATCATAGACCTCCCTACCCTATTTTCCATATGCTTGTCAAGGGAGTTTATAGCCAAGATAGGAGGGTATCTTTCCTCTGATTGGTCACACATGCTTTTTCATACAAGGTATGGGACTAAGGTCACTATCAAGTCTGAATCATTGGTAGCACACCATGTAGAACCTTATGTGTCCAATGTACTTATCGCAAGTTGTCTTACACTTGATGATGATGACTTCCTGATCATCAGGGAAACAACCACCAAGCTAGAAGGTATCCCTGATATCTATCTAGATGAATTAGAATCTCAGAGACCCTTTGAGGCCTAGGCCAATGTCATTTGGGATGCTATCTTGGGGACTTATTTGATTCAAGAAGAAAGTTGCATAGAGCCAAATCTCTCCAAGGAAAACAAAGGTTTAGAAGATCAATGCAACCAAGTTTGCGAGCTATACTTTGATGGTGCTAGAAGAAAACATGGTGCTGGTGGTGGTGCAATGCTAGTTTCTCCAAAAGAGGAGAAGTATTATGTAGCCTTTAGGTTCAGTTTCTCTTGCACTAGCAACACTACTGAATATGAGAGCCTAGTAAATGTGTTGGAATGGGCTAAAAGGAGAGGGATCAATGCCCTAAAGGTATATGGTGATAGCTAGCTGGTTGTTAGCCAAGTAAGAGGGATAAGTGCAACTAAAAGTGATATAATGAGAGTATATAAGCATCGAGTTTTAGATGCAATTGAAGATCTCCATGCTTTCAATATTGTCACAATCCCTAGGAAATTAAATCAGAATGTAGATAGATTAGCTATTGTTGGATCTCAGTATGATATTCCTAAAAGTGTTTCAAAAGAAAGGGATCAACAACATATCAAAGTGATTGTCAGACCTTCTATTCTTGATAACAATGTCAATTGGCAAGTGTTTGAAAGTGACGAGAAAATTCTATAGTTCTTATTTGAAGAGGACATTTTCTCACAACATAACCAAGATAGATTATTGTAGAACTATGGTGATCAAGTGATACAACTAAGATCCAATAAGATGCCTAAGGGGCTTGTCACCCTAGAATCTATCTTCAATGGAGATGACCAAACACAAAAGAGAAAATTTGGCCTAGTAGTCCAACAAGAACATTGTATTGAATTAGAGTTAGAACCAGGTAAAAGTTTACAATTTGGCAAGGTAAATTTACTAATTCAAAAGAATAGGCTTACACCTGATTATTTCAAGAATTTAGTGATGTCTTTCCATGGAAATATGAGGACCTCAAGGGGTTTAATCCTACCCTTTCTCAACATACCATTGAATTGGAACCTAATGCCAAACCGGTCAAGTAGAAGCAAAGGCCTATAAATCCCAAGTCACAACCACTCACGCATAAAGAAGTCCTCAAATTAATAGAGAGCGGTATCATCTACCCCATTAAGAAAACTAGTTGGGTTTCCAACCTTGTTCCTGTTAGGAAGAAGAATGGCAAGTTGAGGCTATGTGTTGACTTTAGAGACCTTAATAAGGCATCCCTAAAAGACCATCATCAATTACACTCTATGGAGTAGATTCTACAATGTGTCTCTGGATCTGAGAGATTTTCAATATTGGATGGTTATTCAGGATACAATCAGATCCTGGTTCATGAAGAAGATCAATATAAGGCTGCATTTACAACCAAGTAGGGGACCATGGCTTATCAAAAGATGCCCTTTGGTTTGTCTAATGCAGGTGCTACTTTTCAAAAGGAAATGGATATGGCTTTTAAAAGACTCATGTAAAAATTTGTACTGGTCTATTTAGATGACATAACTATTTATTCTAAACATATAGAAAACCATATCAAACACCTGAGGAAAATATTTGAAAGGTGTAGAGAATTTGGGATATCTCTTAATCCCAAGAAATGTGTGTTTGTAGTCCATGAAGGAAAAATATTGGGATATATAGTATGCAAAAGGGGAATTATAGTAGACCCTAAGAGGATTGTAGCTATTCTAGATCTACCCTTACCACATCACAAGAAAAGTCTTCAATATTTCATAGGAAGGATTAACTTTGTCAGGCATTTCTTGCCTAATATTGTAGAACTACTAAAGCCTTTTACATCAACGTTGAAGAAGAATACATCTTTCTGTTGGAGCAAAGAAGGGAAAGCTAGTTTCCAAACCATTAAAGAGTCTCTGATTGAAGCCCCTGCCCTGTTAAACCCAAATTTTAGTAAGGATTTTATCCTTTACACTTATGGAGGATCAGATGTTATTTCTACAATATTGACCGAAGAAAATTCTGAAGGGTTGGAACAACCTATTGCTTTCTTTAGCAAAGGTTTAGAAGAATATGAATAGAGATATTCTTTTGTGGAGAGACACATACTTGCTGTAGTATAGAGCCTTAAGAAGTTTAGATATCTATTAACCCACAACAAGGTACAATTGAAAGTTACTCATCCTAGTGTCAAGGAATTCTTGCTTTTTAGGGACCTAAATGAAAAAAGGGCTGGTTGGATTACCAAGGTCATGGAGTATGAAATTAATATCCAAGTCACCAAGCTAGTTAGAGGAAGAAGTCTTTGTGAGCCTCTAACAGAGGATGAGAGTTCAAAGGAATCAGAGAAATTAGATGCATCCCTAATCATGCATTCAATAGAAGATCATGCCGGGGCAGTAGGTTGGTTTCCTAACCTGATCCATTATTTAAAAATAGGGGAATGCCCTATAGATATAGATTCAAAAAAAAAGGAGGTACTATAGGTTACAAGTTGTTCCTTTTTTGTTGATAGATGACATTCTGTTTAGAAAGGATCACAACAGTGTCCTTTTAAGATGCATAGGTTCAGAAAAGATAGCAGATGTCCTATTTGAATTTCATGATGGACCTTCTGGAGGTCACTTCTCTCCTAGGACTATTGCTTTTAAGATCATGAGGGATGGATACTATTGGCCATCTATCTTCAAGGATAGCCATGATCATGTAAGGAAATGAATCAAATGTACCATGTTTGTAGGAAAAGAAAAACTTGCAGCCTTGCCCCTTCAGCCAATCAGAATAGAGAAACCTTTCATGAGATGGGGCATAAATTTCATTGGCATGATCAATCCTCCATCGAGTGTAGGCCATAAATGGATAATTACTGCAACATATTATTTCACTAGATGGATAGAGGTGGTGGCATTGAAGGAAGCAAATGAGAATGATGTCCTAAGATTTTATGATGATATAATTCATAGATTTGGTGTCCCTGAATCCATTATTTCAGATAATGCATTAGAATTTATAGGCCTAAGAGTGACTGAATGGGTAGTCAAACATGGTGTTTATTTAAACACAAGTTTGAACTACTACCCTCAGGGTAATGGTTTGGCAGAATCAATGAACAAGAACTTGATTAGGATAATCAAGAAAACCTTACAAGACAACCAAAGAGATTGGCACACCAAACTAAGATCTGCATTGTGGTTAGAAAAAATTACCCCAAAGAAGATCATTGGGAATTCTCCCTATATGCTAATGTATGGAAGAGAGGCTAAGTTGTCCATTTTAACTGAATTACCAGCCCTGGACTTAGCTACTCAGTATGTTTTGTTTGAAGAAGGGGATCCTTTTCATATTAGGTATGCTCAAATTATGGAATTAGAAGAACATAGAACATGGAATTCCATCAGATGTAGACAAAGAAAAGCTTTGACAGGAGATCCAGGGCTAGGAATTTCAAGATTGGAGATATAGTCCTCAAATGGGATGAATTAGAATCAAAGCCTGGCAGACATACTAAATTTGATTCTTTTTAGGGAGGTCCATTCATCATCATAGAGTGCAAGGAACATAATGATTTTTAGCTATCAACTCTTGGAGGAATTCGCTTACCCATTTGTGTAAATGGATTCCATTTGAAACCTTGTTTCGAGGTTTGTCCTTCCTTGTAAGTATTGTAGATATTTTCCCTACTCTCTATTCCTACTTTCTAGTTTTATTTTCCTATTTTCCTTGAAGTGCCTATACATAATTAGTTGTTCCTCTTCCTGGTTTCAATCTATTCTCAAGTTCCTATTTATGATCAATGATGCTTCTATGCCCAATGGATGTCAAAGGATACTGGTTCTCAATGTCTATCAAGAAGACATCCCATAGAAATCACCAAGAATGTTACCCAAATTTTCCCCATTATGAAGATTTTGGCTACAGGTGGAGTAAAACGAGGCTCCCATGAGGGTTGAGCCTAGCCTATGAGGTAAACCTTAAATTTGTGATCTTGGTTGTGTTCTCTGCAGTCTCTTTAGTCCCTATTTTGCTCCTGCCCATGCAAAATAATCTAAGTGTTGAAGAACCTATGTATTTGATAAAGCCCTAGTTACCCGAGACTTGTTCTTTTTCCTTATTACCTTTTGGGTGACTTAAGTTCTTCAAATTCCCATGTGTGCATTTATACATTGTATTAAGTCTCTAAGTCATATGATAGAAATAGAATATTCCAAATCATCTGGCGACCCTGAAACTCTCACTAGTCTCATGATCTCATGAAAGAAAAGCATATTCCATTTTTGATCAAGAGACTTAGCAATGATCATTGGATCAAATGTCAATTGGAGGGGAGTTAGGTAATCTCTTAATATAACTTGGAGTTAGAAAAGGATCTGGCAATCACATGACTCAGTGTAATTCCTACCTCCAGGTGTGACTTAAGTCAGAGATGAGTTAAGTTGTGGCCTTTAAGTCAGGTGGTCTCGTAATCAAGGGGAATGTTCTATCAAGGTCTAGAGATTTGGCAATCGGTGTCCAATTTAAAGAAGGTCTGATGCTTGTTGCATGATCTCATGATAAAGCTAGGGTTAGCAGAAATGTTGGGAGACTTAGCGTCAAAGAGAAGGGATTAACCTAAGGTTATGAGGCATTGCTCAGGTAAATAAGGTGATCTAGTGGCTACATTTTAAAGTATAAATAGATTGGGATCTCAGCCATCAATACAGATATCCACACCACCTATGACCGTTAGGATTTAAATATTCAAAGGAAATTCAAATATATGATCTTACAAGTTATGACAGAAATGACTTGTAGAGAAGTATATGGATCGGCTAACTTTGTAGAAGAAAAATTGATGGTGGTAGGAAGGATTTTAGAGATATATCTGACTGATCAAATATATTTTTATGATGCATTTATGAATGAAACTAATAGTGTTAGGGTTTCTAAATATTCTATTGCAATCAATTGTAACCCTAACAAGATCAGATTGACTCCAAGCCTGTGTGTTTGGGAGTGTGTGTGTGTGTGTGTGTGTGTGTGTGTGTGTGTGTGTGTGTGTGTGTGTGTGTGTGTGTGTGTGTGTGTGTGTGTCTATATATATATATATATATATATATATATATATATATATCAATTTTGAGAGATTTCAGAGCTTAGATTTTTCCTTACTTAGAAGTTATCCGTGGCATTTTTTCTACCCTCTGACTTTTATAGTCTGTAATCTTTCATTGATATTTAGATATTGCAAAATATTTTTGTGACATCTTTTCTGTCCCTGGGCTTTCTTGTCTGAATTTCTCTTACTGAATTAGAATATATTTAATGATTTTTAGAGAAACATTGGAGCCCCGAAGCCCTCTTTCTTTTTGCAATAGTGTGTACTACTGTGGATGATTTGATTTAGATTATTTTATTGATATTCTTTAGTCCCCTACCATTTTTTCTAATTCTTGTGCCAAATTGTAAAAGTGGATGTTTGTTTGTAGGTCATAGTTCGTGTCTACTTACAGTGAATACACTATTGTTTGTGAAATTACTTCTTTCCCTAAATAGCCTCTATTATTCTCAGGCCTCTCTATGAAATATTTATGCAAGCCTATCTAGGTAGTTGTGTTCTATTTGTTCCAAGGTTTCATGATGAGATTAGTCAATGTGTTATGATTCAGGTCACCTTTGGTGTATCACCTAGTATGATAATTTGCTTTCAGTTATTTACCTTTCATGCATTCCTTCTATCCCTTTTCCCTCAAAGATTTACTTTCATGTTAAGAAGAAAATTTGGGTGACATATCAAGAGGAACTGTCCTAGAATCTGGAGCTCTTGTCTCAGTTAGAAAAAAGGTCCTACGTCCTTAAGACAATTCCCATGTTACACTAGATTACCAAGACTACAAGAGGTTGGGTAAGGGTGCAAATCTAGGTGTCTAACAAGTAGGTTTGGAAGCGTAAAACCTGTTTGACAACCAAAATGGGGTTTTCCGTTAACTAGGTTTCCTCAAGAACAAATCTTGGTGTTCTGTGTTATATGTTGTGGATCTTGTATTACTGGTAAGCTTTCAAATTTAAGTGGTTAAAGTGAAATTAAATTATTATTTGTGTAGAACTAATTCACCCCCCTCCCCCCTCTTAATTGTGTTTGCCTCCTTTTGGGCCTAACATCTTTCTTCTTCTATGATAGATATTTTAGAGTCATATTTGGATGGAAAAGATCTTAAAACCTTCTTTACAACAACCTTGTTTTCCATTTCTTCTCCAAGTCCACTAATGACATTCAATATTTTATCAATTATAAGATGATAAGCTACAACCTTTTCATCTTCGCTCATATTTGATTCCTCAAACATACCTCTAATATTTTGGATCTTGTCTTGATTTACCCTATCATCTCCATGATAAATATTATTGAACTTATCGCATACTTATTTGGAGGAACTACAATGCATGACTTCAACAAAAACATCTTTTCGTAACCTACCAAGTATGACATGTTTTTCTCTTGCATCTATTTCATATTATCTTTTACCATCAACATCAGTAGGTATAGTGTCAGGAATACTATAACCATTTACAACTAAATATCAAACATCTACTCCTAGGGAAATCAAATAGGTTTGCATTCTCACTTTCTAGAAAGCATAATCATTTCCATCAAAAAAGGGGGCTTTAGCAATCGAACATCCTTCTTGTGCCATGAATATTAGTATTCCACTATTAGGACCAACTTTGAGTTGTTAAACCTCTACAAGGAACCTAATGACATGATACCACTTGTTGGAATACTAGGATGATTGAGAGGAGTTGGTGAATAAGTGATATATATTTAAACAAGACTCTTAATCAATAAAAACTTTAACATAATAGTAATCAAATTTTTGGTAGATCACAAGACAGTATCAATAGCATTAGATAATGTAAACAAGAGATTTAAGACATGAGTATAACACCATGACACCAATATTTGAGTGGAAACTCCTTAAAGGGTGAAAACCCACTATAAACAAGTTTTATATTAGGCCTTACTTGCAAAAATTCAGAGCACCAACCCCTTAGATTTTTTAGGAAAACCCACTCCAAGGAGCACCAAACCCTTACAAACTTAGGAGCACCAACTCCTTTCAAATTTTTAGAAAAAAAACCATTTAAGAGGATTACTTTATTTCTATACAAAACATCTTAAATAAACTGCCTTTCTTCAAATCATTCACAATCAAATTATTACAAAGACTAGGTCACTAATCTACAAATTTTCATATCAACATATATACAACACTTTTCTACAAAAAAACCATCATCCTTCTAATATTTCAAAAAATGAGTGCATGCTTCTTTTATAGTAACAACAATAAAAAAAATTTCCTCATTCGTTCTCTCATCTTCTAAAATTTTCTTCTCAGCCTCATTCAATTTTATACAAATAAAGCAAGTGGTTAACCAACAAAAACTAATTGTTCAACTTGTCTCATGGTAGTTAACCATTGGAACTTTAGAATGATTATTTTTAATCTTAGAAACATCTCACCCACGTATAAAAGAAATAAAATATCAACCTTTGTTATTCCTCAATGAATAATATCAAGAATTTTCAAAATTGTGCATTATTAAGTCAAACAAATAGAGTTCCTTCCATTATGTTCTCATGAATATGTAGTTACATGTTCTTTTCATACTAATGCAATGAAGTGTTATTGGTTCATGTTACACTGGTGACATGAAACATAAACTTATGTTTTAAGATCTTAATTGCAAATCTCAACTAATTTGTGTGCATTGAGACTCCATGAGAATATAATATAAAATGTGTAATGTATCGTGATGATCATCCATTAGCTATAACTCAATCCTTAACTTCTCTTACTTAAAAAGAATGTTTCATAATTACACCAAGCTCATATCTTGAAAAACTTTCAAACTGTGATAAATAACATTTGTAATAACATTGTCTTTTTATTGATCTGTTCTTAACACTACTGTTGACATCAATGACAAATCAATGCCAACAATACCATGGGTTGTGTTGGATATTTTTCTTGTAGAATCTTATATAGTAGCAATGCTTGACTCTATGAAACCCAAATTTTGATTATGTCAAGAAACAAGTCCAATTAACAAAGATTAAATCCTTCTTCACTTTGAGCTCCACAAGCTCAAGTGGGTGTACCTAAATTCTACCTTAAATATTTAATAGTTTTTCAAACAAGCAGGCATAACATGTGTAACATAAAATAAAAATGATAACAATTTGTATAATTATTTGATGGGAATAACACAGTCTAACATATCTGACCATTGCCTTATCCAATGGGTATGGAGTGACTTGATATGAAAATACCTTCAATAAGAAAGATACATCAAATGTAAATGCTGGAAATGATCACAGAATTAGGTTGTGCCTTACATAATCTATTCACACTTCTTACAAGCACAAATAACCATAAAATATTTTACAACCCTCTACCCACTGAAACTACCTTAAGGATTTAATTCTCTCCTTTAAAGAAACCTTAAAACATTTTGACACTCTACCTTACAAAGTGATGGGCTGAAATATCCTTAACAACAAATCCAAACGAGTATAAAAGTTGGAACAGAGACAACTACTCAATCAGATCACACAAATAACAAGAAGTACAAACATATATTAATATCAAGACATCAATTACATATGAAAATAAATACAAGGAGACTAGTGATAGTATTAATCAAAATATGCAGAGCTTTACAAGCCTTTTGTGGCATAAAATTCCCATCTTCACTAAGTGATCCTGGAAATCCTTTTATAGAAACAAGGACTACAAAAAGCCTCAAAACCATGAGGGTTAGGGATAGAACATTAAAATATGACAGAATACATTAATTCACTTAAAAAATCAAGCAACTCTATCATCCTTTAGTTGAAACATTCGTTTTGATTCATTCTGTTGGAAAATTTTGACCAAGTCGCCAATCATCATGGGAAACTAAAGAACAATGCCCTGCAAAAGGAATAATTAATGGAATGTTTGATCCTTGATTAATTACCCTAGGAGACTGAACCCCTTAGAATTGAAAAACACCAACTACCCTCTCTAAAAAAGCTCAGGATCCAAAAATATATCTAATTTTCACCTTAAACCACTATGGAAAAAGACCCATATTAATGGCGAAGAATAGAAAAAAGCCAAAACAAAGGTTTTTTAAACTCTTTAAGAAGTTAACCAAAAACTCAAAAGAGATAATCCTTGTATAAATGCATTTAGAACCACCAATATTTACTTCATACAATATCCTACAACTATTCAAATCAAGCCCAAAAGATCAAATTCACCTATTTACTGCTCTACAACAAAAGGACAAAAATCACCAGTTTGAAAACTCTTATCTGGACACATGGCACACTATCATGATGCCTTAATAACTAGTATCCTTGTATCTTCACTTTAAGGAAAAACATTGGTTGTCCAATGAAAATTGACTAAACTTTGCATTAATCTTACCCTTGGCTTCAAAACTATAGGTCCCACTAACCAGGCTAGACACGTGGCCGCACATTGTAATGCCTTGAATGTTTTATTTCATGCATCTCTAGCTTGAGGGAAAGTGCACACTGTAGATCTTCCTCTGATTTCACCGAACCTTTCCCTATCTAAAGCTCTGACCACTTTTCACGTGGTTGTCTATTATGATGCCTTAATAGTTAAAAAGTGACCACCTCTCACTTTAAGGCTTAACGCCGACCATCAGATCAATCTTATATATTTTCTTTGTCTTTAACATGTCTTTGACCTGGGTAACTCAGTCCCCTTTACATCACTAAATCTCTAGATCCTCATCTTAACTATGGTCTGATCACGAGATTCAAAGATAAAGCATATATCTTTAAGTCTCCTAATGCTTGGTTGATCTAGAGATTAAGTGATAACCACACATCTGAAACATTATCAATGGTCCATGTTGAAACTCTGAACACTTTCTAATACTTGACCACATCATTTCAAGATTAGGAGATAAATGTAAAAAGTCAAGTCTCTACCTCTGTCGCCAGATCACTGAATTTTATCCACTTAACCATAAAAATTATGAGACTTGGAGATAACGATTGCACCAAGTTGTTGAATGTTTGACTAGATTTGATCTTGGCAGGACACACGTCGCCTAGGCCCAATCCCTTGAACAATAAATAAGTGCATCTTTCTCACCTAGGGGAAGTGACAGTCATAGATGAGATCTGAACTAACAAAGCAATAACCCTCCCTACGTCACATCTTAGACCCATGATTACAGAGGGATAGGTGTTAACATGGTGTAATGCCTTGATGAGTAAAAGGAGATCATCTTCACGATCAAGGCATAACATCTGTCATAGGATCAAGATAGATTTTATCGATGGATGATAAAACATAAAGTATATCTGGGACTTAAAAACTTAGGAAAAATTAAAATGAACCCCTCTTAGGAATTAGGGAAGCTAGATGGCCCCACTCAATGACAACTTAAGGGACATGAAACTTAATTCACTTAAGTAACTTCATAAAGTAATGAAGAAACATAACAAAGACTTTGAGGGTTTAGGGTTTTAGGGTTTTTTCATGAAATTGACCAAGGGTTTAAGCACAAAACCATTAGGGCTTGTGAAACATGCTTAAAATATAATGAAAAATGAAATATCTAGTAGGAGAGAAAATGTTTTGCAACCATAACCAGACCCAAGTTAATATACATGCCAAATGGAGAAAATATGACCAATAGTGCATCTGACTGAGGATGCTTGATTGCAAGCTTAAGGAAAGATACCAGAACTCTAAGAAAAGTAGACCAGGGACAAGATAAATCTCTGCAACAAAAACTCAATAATATATACAAATGTACATCCTACAAAACAATAGCACACCTAAAAATTACTACCTATATACATGACTACTATGAATGGAAACAAACCTCAATTAAAGAAAGGTTTTAGGAACTTTCCATGCACTAGAAACTCTAATACCTCATCATCCAAATTTCTTAAGAAATATGAATCCTTACCATGTGTCTGATGAATGATATAAGGCCCTAACCATAAGGATTCAAACTTTTTATTTTTCCCTTTCTCTTCATACTTAGCATTCCACTATAATACCATGTCATCTTGCTAAAACCATCTATTACTAGCTCTTTTGTCAAACATATATTTCATTTTCTATTGTCTCTTCAAGTTTTTATTTGTCCTTCTCATCTTATTTCATCTAATTCAACCAATTAGACTATTTATTTATACATGGCATCACTTACTTCCAACCCTTCATCCTCAATGAATTTATAAATAGGAAGTAAATTATTCAATGTTAACCTGGCCTACATACCATAGACCAATTCAAAAGGGGACTTGTCAGTAGCATTTTTCACTGTTACTCTATCAGCCCATAAAGCTAGTTTTAACTTAGAATTCCAAGCTCTTTTGTTTGTTTTCAAAGTTTTCTTCAAAATATGCACAATACTCTTATTACTAGATTATTCTTTCCCATTAGATTGGGGATGATATGGGGAGGAATATGACATCATAATTCCATATTCATCACAAAAATCCTTAAATTCTTCTGACCAAAATCACATAGCATTGTCCATTATCAATTTTATAAGGACACTGAATCTGGTCAGAACATTTTCCATTAGAAAGTCAATGACCACCTTACTAGTTTCCTTCTTAGTAGGAATTGCCTCTATCCATTTTTTTAAGTAATCTATGGAAACCAACATCCAACTATGTCCACCACTAGATTTTCAAAAAACTCCCCAATGAAATCAATCCCCCACATGGAAAAAGGTGCCTCAGACACTACTGGATTTAGTAAGAATGCAGAAAAATACTTTAGCTTGGAAGACAGTCTATGACATGCTTCACATTTTAATACAAACTTACATGAATCTTCAAATAGACACAACCAAAAATAACCAATTCTAAGGATCTTGTAAGCAGTAGTCTTGGCAGAATAATGTCCACCACACACACCAGCATGCATTTCTTTTAGGACCTTTTCAACCTACCCTTCATCTAAGCATAAAAAAAGTACACCATTTTTTTCTTTCCAATATAAATCTCCTTGTATTAATGTGTATCTTTGGGCTTGCAACCTGAGGCTTCTTTTATGATTATCAATCATAGTCTCAGGGCATTTGGCATTTTTTAGAAATTACATGATATCAATATAACATGGTTGCTTTTTAATACTATTCACTATTAAATCTTGTATTCCTACATTATTTACCAGAACCAAATCCATATTCTCTTCAATCATTAGCTTTTCTAAGCCTAATCCTCTTAGTAATTTGGTAATATGGATTTCCAAATTAAATTATTTTTTATCCATTTGCATCATTTACTAGTAACTTATGATTGGGTAATAATGTCCTTGATTATTGTATGAGGTACATATGCAATCACTTTTCTACAAACTATATAAGGCCTAAATGATTTCACAGCTTTAACCAGGGCATATTCTTGTTTCTCCATCATCTCATAGTTCAACTATGCAGCTTGGAGAGATTTACTGAAAAATGCAATCGGATTTTCATAACCCTCCTCATCCTTCTATTGTAATACATCATCAATTGTATGAAAGGATGAAAAATAAAATAATGAAAATGGCCTACTATAATCAGGGGACCTCAAAATAGGTGCTTCTTGAACTGCCTTCTTGATCTTTTCAAAAGAAAATTGTGCTCCTTCATCCCACTCAAACTTTGCATCCTTCTTCAACAATTTAATTATAGGCTTAATAATCTCTTCAAAGTTAGCAATAAACCTCCTCACAAAATTAATATTTCCTAAGAAATATTGTACCCCTTTGACATTCTTTGGAATAGTAACCTTTTGAATTGCTTCCATCCTCTCTGGGTCAATTCTTACTCCTTTCTTTAACACAATATGTCCCAACAACTTTCCTTCTGTTACTGCAAATTGACATTTCTTAGATTCAAAGAAACACCATATTCCAAAGCCTTATTAAAAATCTTTTCTAAATGCCCACAATGGTCATCTTCTTTCTTGGAATATGTTGTCAAATCATCTTGATAGATCACCATAAATCAATCAATAATTATATAAATGCAACATCCATAGCTCTCTGGAATGTTGCCCCTACATTTATGAGACCAAAGGGCATCCTAATATACACATATGTTCCCCACAGAGTAGTGAATGTAGTTTTAAATTGCTCTGATTCCTTTACTAATACCTGGTTGTAGCCTGAAAAGCCATCCATCATTGACAATAAATCACAACCAGTAACTTTGTGCAACATCACCTCTATGTTAGGAAAATAATAATTATCCTTTAAAGATGCAATTAAAAGTTCCTAAAATCAACATAAATCCTTATATTACCATTCTTTTTCCTCACTGGGACCAGATTAGAGACCCAAGTTGAATTTCTTATGGGTTGAATAATCCCTACATCCCTCAACCTCATCAATTCTTGTTGCATCTTTGGGGCCAATAATGGGTTGATTGGTCTTTTCTTTTGTCTGAATGGCTTGGCATCTGGTTTCAGTGGGATCTCATGTTGGAAGAGGTCCTCCCTATAGGATTTTAGGTCCTTATATGACCAAGAAAACACATGCTTGTGTTTCCTTAACAATTTTATTAGATTTTCCCTAACATGTGAATCTAACCTCCTTCCAATATATACCAGTTGAGGTGTTGTATCTGATCGTAAATTTACTTCCTCTAGATCCTCAATTTTAGCACTCCTCCTATTTGATAGATGATCATCTTGATCTCTGAACAATTATTCTAGTTCAATTAGCCTCTTAAGAATCTGAGTAGAACTTAAGAGGAAAACCTTATTGCCCAAAATAGTATTCTTTCCATAAATCACCTTGACTAAAGCATTCAAATCTACATGGTGGCCTTCATAATGGTCAAGGCACTAGATAAACCTGAGAATATCCTGATCATCCTCAAAAACTTGCCAGTTGTAAACATTATTAGGCACAACTGGTCTACTCATAACTTCCACAATTGATACCCCACACAAGCTCAAATCATCATTATTTAAAGCAACATTAGCCAGGAAATCAGCCATGATGTTTTTTGACCTTTCTATCCATTCAATGTTAAAGGCATAAAAATTTTCAATCTGATCCCAAATAGCATGCTTGTACATCTTTAATTTGTCATTTTTTATAGCATACTTGGATCTAACTTGCGCTACTACTATCTCAAAATCCCCAAAAAATTTTAAACATTTGATACCATACCTACTAGAAATATTTAATCCCAAAAACAAGGCTTGATATTCAGTAGTATTATTTATACACTGAAAGGTTAATAAGAAAGAGTATTTGAATGTACTACCTGATGGAGAAATAAATAGAACACCATCCCTTGATCCATCTTTGCAACAAGCTCCATCAAAGTACATCTGCCATAGGCCACATTTTTGTGTCTTCAGCTCTCCAATTAATGGATCAATATTTTTGCATTGTGGAAAGATCTTCTCAACTCTGAAGTTTTCCATGTCTACATCCACACAAAAATTAAGCATATTATCTTGCACCATTTCAATAGTCACTGGTGCTCATGGTTCTCGATAAAATTTTACTTCATTCCCATTTACTGGTATTGTTTCATAAGATAAGTCCAATTGGACAAGACCTCAAACTGCTGCAGCCCACTATCTAGACAATAGCATACCATAATGGGGTTGGGTATCTATAACAACTACATCCATTTTGTAATTTTCCTCAGGAAAGATAGCCATCTTAACCTCAACTTCTTTCAGAGTTCCCACCACATGGAATTTTATATTATCAACAGCATAACACCTCCCATAACAAGTATCAACATCCATACCCAATTCTTCCATTACACCATATGGCATTACATTTGCAGCGGCACCAAAATCAATCATACATTTTTTTGCAATTTTTTCGTTTATCATTAAGGTTACATAAAAAGAGTCCACTTGAGAGGATTCTTGGGTAATCATTGTGTGTGTGATTTTTAAACCTTCATGAGATTAGTTTATTTCAATCAATTATATGGAAGAAAAATAATAAATTAAGATAAGAATTGAATGGAAATCATTAAGCATCTCATGGATCTCTATCTAAGCATGCTAGTAGAAAGCTCTCAGCTTAAATCTCTACTAGTGATAGTCCTAGAATGAGAAATTTATTATGATAAAGCTTATATTGCTCACAATTATCTCAAATATGCTCTCAAATTCACTCAAAATGCTCTCAATTATCACTATTTAAAATGAAAATGCTATGAATGCTCAAACCAATTGCCTATAGTATAGATGAAATGCATTCGAATGTCTAGGATATGTTATGCTTGCAAAATGCTCTTTATGTATAGGATTTTCCATGGGTAGGGGTAGAGTTAATTGATCATGGTGTAACCTTGGTTGAGTGATAAGATTTCAAATGGTTTCAAATAAGGAGACAATTTAAATGATTTTCTCAAATGTTGTGACAAGATGAGTGGAGGCGATTTCAAAGATTAAATGAGTGGTTTAGATTGCAAAGTTTGGAGTGATCCATGTGCTTTGCCTTCTCAATTCTCATTGGTTCCTTGAATTCTTGTTGAAATATAATAGGATTTAAATCAATTAATTAAATTAGCCATGTAGGGGAATAGGTTGGATTTGATTTTTTTATTTAAACTATAATTAATTGATTAAAATCAATTATATAGTTTGATTAATCCCTTTAGGCTTACATTTAATTAATAAATGTCATCGGTAATTGATCCTTTGATTAAATTTGATTTGTCCCAATTTGATTTAATAAATGTCCATTTGATGTGATTAATTCCATTTGATTTCATTTAGAGCAATTTGATTAAATTTAGAGCAAATTTGATTGAAAATCTAGATTTAAGTTGATTATAGAACAACTCACCAATTTTAGGTGTCTACAAATGTCCCTCTTTGAATTGATGTTTGAAGTGCATTAGTTCAAACAAAATTGATGTCCTAATTCGCTAATTTCATGCCTAATTGATTGATATAATTGATTATACTGATTCGATTGATTGATAACCTGATGTGAGAATAACCCCGATTCAAGATGCAGAAACTGATTCGAGATGCGGAACTTGATTTGAGAACCTGAAGTGAAGATTGGTGTGATGCCTGGATGTGAAACTGATTGTGAAACTAATTTTAAACTAATTTGAAAAGGCGTAGTATGCCCCACTAATGATAGTTTGAAATTTCAATGCCCCAGATTTGATTGATGTTTGATATAGATTTGATTGATGATAGGATGTTGCCATTGATGATGAAAAACAAAATCTGGATATGAATCCTTGATTTGAATCTTTGATGTAGATATCATGCCCCCTCGAGAAATGAATCGAGATAATGTTTGGATGATTTGGTTGAGTTTGGGAAATTTAGATTCATTTCCCAATAAAATCAATTTGAAAATTCCCCAGTCATGAGAGAATTTGATAATTGATAAAATGTTATTGATGTGTTGATGATGATTGGATATCACTTGATGTTAGTCAAAATCACTTGGTTGATATTGTATTGATGTCAATCAAATAGGATAGGTAGGTTGATGGATTGATTGGATAAACTAATAATTTTCTCTCAAGATCTAGAGAGATGAAAACATGGATTGATTTTCCTAACTCAAGATCTAGAGTTAGGAAATTTGACGTGCTCAAGATGAGAAAATGGATGATAGGATAAATGATTGACTTGAAATGACCAATTGGATGATTTGACTAATTGATGTTCGATATGATTAGATTTGATGGGATGATTGATGGGGGGAGGCTAATAGATATGGTCATTTGATATGATTAAGGTATAGATGTAGGTATAGGTAATGAAGAGAATTAGGTTGCCCCTAGTTGATCAGATCATGAGGTTGCCCTGAGGTGAGTAGATGCATAGTGATGATATCCTTGATGTAACATTGATCATTTGATGAATTAGAAATTTGAGAACAATGATTAGGAATTTGATGTTGTAACCATGATTAAATTCCACCCCCTTTCAGGAAAATCCAATAACAACTCCAATGCAAGATTAATCTATATGAATGCAACTAACTCTCACTTTTGTCTTTGAAAAAGAAATGCAAAAGGAGATATATTTTCATCATTGAGAATTTGTGGAGCTAGGAGAAAGTACAATCATCACTGACCACATCATGTTAATATAACTTTCATTGATTTTATAACCATTAGAAACTAGTACAACCCTCACTAGTTGAATAATCATCTTGTTAGAAACACTGAGAGGGGGGGGGGTGAATCAGTGTTTGTCTATTTATTATATTTCATCAACTTAAACATAAATCAAACATACATCCAATGAATCTCAATACAAGAACACATAACACATGATGTGATTACGGGCAAACCTTGATCAGAGGAAAACCCCAGTGGAAATAGTACCCACAAATATTGTACTAGTATAATGAACCTATTAAAGTTTCTTTGCCCTGTTAGAAGAAGTCTTTACAATGCAAGTACAATGACCCTGTTAGGAGACTTTACAAAACCCTTTTAAAGGTATATGGCTCAATACCTGAGCTCACTACCCAATAAGATGAAGGCTACAACCTTCTGATAGTTGATATACACTATATCAAAAATGAATTGTTGTGATGACACTATTGTCTGATCAGTTCTATTTATGCGTGGATGCTCTTACTCTCTTAAAGAGATTTATCTCATACTGACTTCATTATACTACTCTTCTATGTCTTTCTCATGCATATTCTTTGATACTTGTAATATAACTTTACATTACATACTTATATGTTCATGCTCGAGTAGATGTGACCCAAACAAGACTTATGGTCGGCCCTAAAACATAATACACAATGCTTCCAAACTAATTGGCTTAAGAATGTTTACAACATTACTAATTAAATAATTACACACATACTATCATAGGTGCTTGTCCTTTACATAACAAAATAATATACGTTGATCAAAACACTAGTCGGCTTTCATGCTCTGTCTTCTAGACTGCTGGTGCACTGATCTGTCTATAACTTCTCCATATTATCATTCCATACCATGCATTTATGGACTTAGTATGTACATGAAATATAGAACATATATCTAAATGTGCATACTCTGATTCAGTCACTTGCACATGCACTGATGTGTTGATCATTGTATAACTTTGTCTGTCCTATTTTCCATACTTAGCCTTTTTGTCTTCTAAGTTTACTTAGACAGAAACTTAGTATGACTTTTTTTCCATCATGAAAACACAAAATAAGTCATGCATCCTCAAGAATTCAACTTTCCAACAATCTCCCCCTTTTTCATTTATGGCAACAAAGGAATGTGGCCAAGTTTCTCAAAATGACTTAATCACAAAAAAAATGTCTATCATAGCATCTTATAATATATACATATACTACTCCCCATATATACACATTCTCTATTACTCCCCCTTTGATATTCATGACAAAGGTGTCCAAAACTTGTAATTCTTCTAGATAATTACTCCATGTAAACATCTGGGTACACAACCTAAAGAGATTGGATCTCTTTCTGCCAGAATACCTTCATTGCATCAACTGTCTAAAGATGCGTGCAAAAGGAATATGTCAGCTTCTCCATCTTTATCAAATCCATGTAGGGACCTTGATCATATGTCACAATGGTGGCATCAATCTGTTTGATGTTCTCATTCAGAACCGCTAGAGAGGGTGCAAGTGCATTTCTCAATTGAGTTTGTCTGACTCTTATCTTACTGATCTCCAACTTAGCCTTTTCAATTTTGTCCAACTGACCTTGATAGACATTGTACAGATGTTCATTTCTTGCATGGATGTCACAACTAATTTTCTAATACTATCCACCATGATCTCTACCTCTTCTATCTTTTTGATATGTTTAGAGGTGAACTTTACTCTATCCATGTAGTTTTCTATAACCTTCTTACCTTTAGCTGCCAATTCTTTCAATATAGATTGCCCAATCTTTAAAGATTTTAAGTCTAAGATAAAATTATTTACCAATTCATTCAATCTCTCCTTTTATACTCATCTTCTGCAATACTAGTAGTAGAGTCTACTAGGTCTGTAAAGTGTGCTTTGAAGCTTGTTAGAATGCTGTCGACATCTTCAACTGATTGAATTTTGGCTACTTTCTTATCTGTAGGTACTAGATCATTCAAGATGTTTATGTTGGAAAGTGACAATGCAAGAAATTGTTATTTTGTCATTGATGTCAAACCTTAACTGGTGAGACTATTGCTATTTTTTTGAGTACCATATCTATTGATTGATGAAGAAGATTTAACAAGAAGACCAAGTGAATGGTTGAGTTAAGGCAAATAAAAGGGTACTTGATCAGTTGGCACTCTGGAAAAGTAATTAGTTGTTTATCT
>MU224273.1:1252933-1277741 GCA_018584345.1 Thuja plicata
TAGATTGATCCATGTTATTTAATGTATGGATAACCATAATTAATGCATGGATTAAAGATTTAATTAGAGACTAATTTGGAGAAGTAAATGTAATGTAATGATGGAATGATCTATTGGATTTGACCTAACCTAACATCTATGATCTTGAATAAGTGGCAAAGATTTATCTAACCTAGATAAAGAGGTATATGATAACCTCAAGGGGATATTCATTAAAGTGTGGATGTACAAATTGACGTACCTATGTATATGCAAGAGGTTTGCATAGTTGATTTACTGATTGGCATGACCTATCAAACAAGGCTGAACACAAAAGCGGAAAGTTGCATGTGTGATTGTGTTGGTGAATAGATTTGTCTTCAAAGAAAATGATTACAAATTGACCCCAAAATGCCCAAATAAGAAGACTCAACCAGCACCAACAGTTGGGCCACTTCACCATGAAGAACGTAAGTGCCCTCTGAATTAACTGGGTATAGCTCCCTGTGTATGATTTACAATGAATTAACTATACTATAACTAATAATGATTTTAACCTAAAAGCAAGAAAGGAAATTAAACATTTTCTCATAATTATGCCACGGATGCTGAAATTGGATTTACAGAATGAAGAGAAAAGAAGCAAGAAGAAAAAACAACCAGACTGAAAACTACAAATTTTAGGAACACAGTTACATAATACTCAAAGGTTTTATAGTAACTCCGATTACGAACAGAGCAGCATTTAAAGATAATTAAAAAGACTCAAAGATCTATTTTAATCAGAAGAGAAAGAATATTTAAATATAAAGATTTAATTAGCATTCTTCTCCTCTCTTCAAACACTCAATCAAAGCCTCACAGAACAAAGATTTTGAACGTAAACTTCTTGGAAAAGAAACTAAAACTTCCTCCATTATCCCTATTTTCCCTGCATTACAATAAAAATATCCTAAACTATCCCTCCCCTAGCACAAAGTCTCTCAAGTTAGGTGGAATTTGGAACCCTGCCTCCATCTTCAGCTGGCATATTTATCTTTTCTCCTGTCGGTTCCAATTCCCTAGCCATTCGGTTACCAGAATAACTATTTCTTGGAATCAAAATCTTTAATTACCTCCCATTTCATCTCTTTTTGAGCTCTCATCTTTTTTGTCTTTAATAATTCTCTCCCTTTAATTGACATGACTCCTCCTTAGAATTCCTCTAATGTTTTCATGAAGAGAAGTGATTACTACCATTCCCATCTTAGGTGACAGATGTACTCACTGTTTATAACTGACATCATGATGTGTGGTTATCTCAAAAAGAATTCAAATATTGAGTACTTTACAATATTTGAAACAATTTTCATCAAAATCAGGTGGCTTCCCCTGTATATACCGTGGGTCTATATAAAAGCTTTCAGCCCGAGCACTTTTTTTTTTTGTCAACAGCTTCTAAAGTTTCCCTTTGGTGCTCTCCTACGCGGCCAAAATTTTATACATTAGGAATGAAATGTTTGAGCCTGAGCTTTCTGTCAGCTTCTTCATCACATCTTTGGAGATGCTTGCATTTTCCTATACTCACATTACTTTTGTGGGGGCCTCGAGAATGGGACTTTTATATATATTTCATGGCAGCAGTCTACATCTCCTCCAGATACTTAAACATATCAATTGGTAGAGGGTCGAGGGCTTTCACTTTCACCCAAGCATCGAACTGGTGGCTTTGACTGCGGGCTAATGTGTTTCTCACAAGGGAGAGCCATAAATTTCCCACTGAGTTGGTAAATTTGTGCATTGAATTCATATTCACCATCATCTGCAGACCATAGTGCTTCTATGTAACCCATCAGTCACACAAGGCGGCTTCACTGTTATTGACAAAGAATGATATCTTTTACCTCTTTCATAGTAAAGTCTTCTCCATCGATTTGGATGACATTATGCCTCCTTCACTGATTAGATTCATAATTTTTATCAAAGTCGCCTCTCCCTAAGATACCAAACTCGGACATTTTGTCACACGGTTCTCCTATTTCGCTGTTTTGGAAATTCCTATGCACAGCGTGAAGTCGTGACTATACCTTGATTTCGTATTCTATCTGTTCCCATTACATTACTGTCCTTTGCATATGATGTCATAGGCTTAATCCCTATGATCCATGCCTCATGGCTCTCTAATTCTGCATTGGCAGTCATCACCAGGAGTAGGGGCACATTATGTATCCTAGCTATAAAGATGAGCACATTAGATTTCGAGCATTCTGTCAACAGATCACATGCCGTCTCTATGCTTCCAAATCAAATTTGGATCTTGATTCTTATGGCCATAGACATTGGGTCAAATACTTTGATGAAGCTATAAAACTACACCTCAAAACAGGGCACAAGTATACAAATACCGGCAACAAGGCACTTCAACATGTCGTGGCACTTGGAATAGAAAATGTGTCCATTCAGGCATTTACCTTTGACATATATCAATGAATTCATAAATGGGTGCAAACCTATAATCATCCCTGTACATCATTACCAGATGAACTCGAGGCATTATCTTTATTTCATAACTTGGGAATTTTGTCAACATAACACATGTGGTGTCTGCACGGTAATACAGAACCAATCTGATATCATGTTCCTTGAGCAACACAAGAAATAAACATCTCAACACCCACTTGAGGTTGGGGAATTATTTTATACTTTGAACACCGCGGCTCGAAGATACGCGCAAGTCAGAGGTATTTATAATTCTATTCCTCATACCATTCCCAAGAGAGTTCATAATGTTACCACAAAATTAATGGAGGATCTCGAGGACCAAGCTGACCGCTGGAGAAATCATGAGAATGCCAAAGAACTGGTGGCATAAGACATGTTCGATGCCTGATACAATTGGTGTAATAAAACACCATTGATACCATGGAGACAGTTACTTTCAACCATTTGATAAGTACCCAAACCTGGCATATCCCCCTCCTAACTATATTTTACGGGCCTTGCATATTATTGACCATCGAACTGTACATTCTAAAGGGACATGCATCCAGTCCTGAGCCTTTCAATGACAATCTTGGCACTTGGAAAAATGGACCCCGATGCATTCGTATCTGTAGCAATACATGCCTTGCTTTAAATCTTCCAAAATCTCCACTGAGCTTGGAGATTCCTTCCAACATATGCATTAGTTCACTAAGTGAGATGTAAATGAACCACTTTATCAAATAATATAACAATTTCCTAGATTGGGTTGCCCGATACCACTGAGTTTGGGCTGTCAACATATATGATCCTTATTCTGAAATAAAGAATCATCATATATGATCCTTATTCTGAAACAAAGAATCATCAGGAACCTTTATAAACCAACCATAATAATGCACCAGAGTTGACTATTGGACTGTCATAAAATCAGGAATGTGAATGTGCCTTTAATTTACATGACTAATCACCACCACAAGCTTGAATTATTATAGAGGTTAGCCACATGCCTTTCTGAAATCAGTCCGCGTAACATGAATCTCCAGATGTGTTTGAATGTATTTGGGGAAAATGATGGACCTTTAAATCTGAGCAGTGCACATCTGAATTTACCTTTGAACTCATAATTAGAGATGCTAACTCTGGATCTCTGAGCATCTGAATCAGCATGTTGTGATTTTAAATGAAATCTGGAACTTGAATGTGGAACGCAATCAGAGAAATCTCACATTATTTAACTTCTACACTGGACCTGCAAGATGATCCATCTAAACCATCGAACCACTTCACACTACTTTGAACCTTGGTTCAAAGAAGTTCGAAACCATAAATTGAAAATTTTAAATACCAGGTCTATACTGGGTACCAACAGGGGCTCTAACTGCGAGACTATTTTTTATGCAAAAACAGAGAACTCCAGCAATCTCTGGCAAAAGAATAGTGCCTAGTGTCCATTGGGAAAATAGAGTCAATAGAGGATGGAAGAAAGGGAGCTGCTTGCAGATGGGTGGAGGGGAGCAAGGCAACACAACCAAAAACTCCTAAACTACCAGCAAGGATGAAGCTTGCACCTTATTTCGACTAGTAGACCAGACTAAGCACCACAAAAGCAAACTAAAACTAGGCACAACAAAACTTTTATATACAAAAGATAGGGCAAGCAACCCATACCTTAAAGAACACACCCAATTGCTCATGTGAAACCATTTACCAGTTGAGAGAAGTATCTACCGGTGCAGAAGAGTGGCTGAAAAGTGAAGAGCATCCTATTATGCCCTGCATCCCCGTCCCTACATTTTGTGTGCAAAATGTTGGGTCCCCCCTTTTTTCGCTTTTGCTCTGCTTTTTGCTGCGGCTTTGCCTTGTCTTCCTTTTCCTTTCTTTCTCCGGGGTTTTCCTCCCTGGTGTGTCTTGTTTTCTTGGTTTGGTCTTTCCCTCCAGGATCCCGGATCCCAGAGGTTGCCTTTTGGTTGGAAGCTGGATTCCAGACTCTGGGATTCTTTGCGATGATGTTCCTAAGTCCTAGAAATATCACCATAAGGAGTCCCCGGGCCCAGAATCTGGATGTTTTGCCTAACCTGAAATCTCTGGAATGAGGAGGATTACTTTTACCGCGGGTATAAATAGACTCGCCTGTCATTTTCACACTTACCACGATTAAAATCTTTGAACACTTAGAGTGAAATAGAGTGATTTTCAAATCGATTAGCAGAGCAGTTACAGAGAAATTTGTGGTAATCAAATCTTAACACCTTCTACTATTCTCAGACGTACGCTAGTGCTCCGTGGTGGTGATCTCGACGGCTTGACGATTCGAAGTTATTACAGATTTCTCCTGGTAATCTTTCCCTTCCTCCGCCTTCTGCATTTTTAGGTTGGTCTTTCTGCTTCCCTCCTCTTTGCTTTGCTTTCATTTTCTAGTTTTCTTTGGGTTTGCCTGTCTTGTTTCCGTTTGCTTTGTTTCTTTGTTGTTTCTTTGGTCTTCTGGTTTTTCCACTTGCTAGTGGCTTGGCTCTACCAGAAGGTTGTCCGCCTTCTGTGCATATGTAAATAGTTTGTAAATCATCTGTTAATAGCCTATAGATAGCTCGAACATAATGTAAGTAGCTGTATATTCTTGTTTCAGCTTTGTCTGGTTTTTCCCGCGGGAGTCTTTCCATGTATATAAGGTTGTATATATGTATATTTCTATAGGTAACCCTTGTATATCTCCCTCCTTTCCATGTATATACCCTTCGGCTCTCTGTATATCCTTTCGGGTGGCTCGGCGAGCTGGTCGAGTCACCCTTGCCATTGGTTTTTCGCTTCCAAGCTTGCTTCGAGGAAGAAAACAACCTGTTTGAAACTCGGCTCTTGGCTAGTTTCAAACAGGTGGTTTTCTCTCTCCTCCATCAAGGTTGTCAGAGCCTCATTTATTTCCCATGCATGCAATTACTTCTGGCCAAGTGGTTTTCCCTTTTCGCGCATTCGAACAGTTGGCTCCGCCGCCAATGCCATCACATCTATTCAATGCTAGCGCACGTGGCGTCCACTTGGACCTGCTTCCACATTCTTCTTTGCTAATGGTCATTTCTCCAGGCCTGGTGCCTCTTTCCATCGTTCATCCTATGTCTTTGTCAAATGTGATAAAAAAATTTGGACCCGGAGATACTATGGAAAATCCTAAGTTTATGTTTTGCTTTTCGTATACTTATGCGTAAAACTAACTTTTCAGGAAAAGCAAACAGCGTGGTGGTAAGATCTCCGGACCCCAGAGTTACTATTTTATTTTGATAAATATGTTCTGACGGTCACTTTGTCTTGCAGGTCCAGACTTCATTTTACAACCATGTCTGAAGCATCTGCATCATCTCCTCCCGGAAGTCCAGAGTTGCCATCCACAACCGAGACCAGGGCAGCGGCAAAGTCTAAAATAGAGAAGGCCCTGGAAAAGCTGCCCCTCACCATGAAGTATATACAGGGTGAGGAGATTGTGGGCTCAAAAATTGAGTCCCAGGTAAAATTGATGACTGACCCCAGTGTCGGGACTTGGGCAGAAATGCAGGCCCTAGTAAAGATAATGCATATCCAGCGACAGGCTGGAGAAAAAATTGCAACCAACGTCGAAGGTTCCAGAATTCTTTGGGCAGCTTGCTTCCCATGTTCTGTGCAGTCTCCGGAGCTTGTTCTCACTCTGGCGGCCAACTATAACTCTTCTATCTGGGCTGTCATGTTAGCAGCTGCAGAACCTACGGGATTCCCCACCCCACTGGTGTCCCTTAACCCAGTTACTTTCCAAGCAGGCCTGGGAATCCCATAATTCGATAGGGCCTCGGTGGTCACAAGGACAGAGGCCTTGAAACAATTCATCCAACTGGAGGATGCTGCCCGGGTGTACATGAACACCAACTGGCTAAAGGTCCCGAAGAGGGATACAAAAAGAATGAAGATAGATATCCCCCGCTCCGAATTCAAGGAAAGCATCCAAATGGGGATGATACCATTGGCCCGGGTATTTGGGCAGCCCTCCACCCAGGAATTTGTGAAGTGGATGTACTATTTCCTCCTGGGAATCTCTACTAAGGGAGAATTCTTCAATTGGGCAACCATTATCTCCAATCATGTCGACTCCCAGTTCCTACAGCTGAACGAGAAGAAGAAGTTCTACATGACTTCTTATGTTTTCTGGGCTCTAGCCCAACAGAGGCCCCACTCCAATGGCCTACTTACAGATGGCATTCTCAAACTTGTCCGGGGATAGAAAGCACTATGGGACCATTTCCCACAGATTTAATGGGAGGCCAGCTTCCCCAGTTACTGCCGGGTAAATGACTCCTTTGTTTACTACCATTTGCTCACACCCACCCGGGATGCCAGATACCGCCTGTCTACTGAGGCGATGAAATTGGTTAGTAGTTATGGGCACTACTATATCTAGTTCCAGCAGCACACATACATTAGGGTCGTCGGCTTCTCCGGGAAACCCTACTTGTTGCCCAAGCATTGCGGGGACAAGATCATGCTGCTGGAATATTGCCGGTAGATGATGAAGCTGCATTCCTTCTTGGCCCTCAAGAAGGTCCCCAACGTTTCATTCCCAATCTCCTGTGGGAACTACACCTGCACTCTGGATGCCACAAAGGAGGCAGATAATGAGCTACAATGTTACAACTTGCAGTAATTTTATCTGGCGCAGAAAAATTTTGATCCACACGGCAGAATTGCAATGGCACTGCCCCGGGCTTCGGAGCCCCACCATGCACACATGGAAGACTTCTGCGCAGATCGCCAGGATGACATGGATGTGTGCAGCCAGCATTATGATATAATGACGGCCAAAATGATGCAGGAGCTAAAGCTCTGGAGGTTCCTAGCAGGCTTTTTAGATGACGCCCCCACCATAGATCCCCAGTACAAGGAAAGGGGAATTGACTAAATGCCACTGCCGGCAATGAATTAGGCTATACAAGAGGACCACACAATTGAAGACTTCACTTGGGAGGTGGTCGAGAGAAGCCACGCATATTTTAAGAAGGCATGCCCTGGGAGTATGCACCTAGCCTCCAGGCCGGTACCAAAGGCAACACCACCACCGGTACCAAAGTTGACTTCAGGGGCCGGGACTTCTGCACAAGGTGTAGACAAGGGAAAGAGGATAGATACAACCTCCATGCAAGAAGTCCCCATTCAAGAATAGATCAATCAATCTGTAGCGGCCTCCCAACAGATGAGGGAGTAGTTGATCACAAGACTTGCCACTCCCCCGCTAATGGCTGGACCAATTCATCCTCCTTCCTCCCCATCGCTGGCAGCCTTAATGGCGAAGGCGACGGGGGTGGATCCTACAGAGGCAGCAGCAATAGCAGATGCGGGGCCACCTCTAATCACCTAGAGGAAGAGAAAGCACATCAAATAGCCCAAGGTAGAACCAGCGCCAAGGGCTTCCCTCCCAAAAGAAGTGGAAATCCTTTCCTTCAGTTCCCCGGAACCAGAAAAGGAAGCAGAACAAACGGAGGACCCAGCCAGTCCCCCTCCAGAAGATGATTTTGACATGTTTACAGCCGACGAGTTTGGAAATCTGCAAGGGGATGATACACAAGCGGGGACAGAAGTCCCGGAGCAAGAACAAGAGGCTATGGATCCAGAAGACCAGGAAGAAGAAGCTGCGGGGCAAGAAGAGCAGCAAACAAAAGAAAAGAGGCCAGAATCGGAGATTATCTCCGGGGCCCCAGGAACAGAAGGTCCAGGAGTGGACCAACAACTGCTAAGTGAACAAACGGCATCTGCTAGGGAACCCGGACCTGGAACTTTGGGACCAACCATAACCCCAGCCGCCGTGTTCCCAAGGCCACTCCCGGGGGCAACCTTTGGGCAGGTAATCACAGCGGCCCAAAATCTGAATCTCGGCCCGATACCGCCCCCACTACCGACGGATGAAGAGGACGAAGAAGAGAAGCATGAAGAAGAGATCCCCGAAGAAGCCGACCAGGGTCTAGATACATCAATTAACATCCAAGACCAGGCTGAGGAGATAGAAATTGAAGACGTTGCTACAGAAGAGGTTCCGGTAGGGAGGGAAACAGAGGAAATACATGTTGAAAAGGAGCAGCCGCCACCGGACACCGGGAGAGAATCTAAAGAATAAACTCTGGCAGGAAGGCCACCTCTCCCACCTCCATGGTTGACAGAGAGAAGAAAAAGGAAAGCCCAATCCGCTCCAATAGTCCCTATCTCCCTGGACGAAATGATGGCCTTAGCTCAGGCCCCGCCAAAAGCAAAGAAGGCCCAGATAGTTCATACCCTTCAGACTGGGTCGGGCAGAGAAATAGTTGTGGTAGTGGAAACACCTCCCCCAGACGCCGATGAAGCGACTGCGGACCCCAAAGACTACAAAATTGTAGAGGTATCCTTGGGTAAAAGGGGAAAGTAGGGCGAAGTGGACCTGCTGAAGGAGGCAGCATGGTGGAGGCCCGATATGAAAAGGAGGCCCAGAGGCTCAAAGCTAAAAAAGAGAAGAATTCAAACCTTATGGGGTTGCTTACAGAGCTGGCTCGACCCCTCAATGCCACCCCTCCACAGACCTCCACATCAGAGGAATTACCGCAGAGCGACATAGACTCCCTGCGAGTAATGAAAAAGAAGGCCCAGGCTGTAGACGAATGGGTCGCTCTACAGATAGGAAACACCCGGTGTTTCCTAGCGGCCACTCTCCCAGATCTATATATGGCCCGACAGATTATTTTACGGGCGGAAGCACTGATTGAGCAGTGGAAAAGTGACACCGAAAATTACCAGGCGTGGAAGGTAGAGCTCGAAGAGCTCCTCACCCTGGGGGAAGATATAATTTTCAAATCTGGAATTCTGGGTGAGGAATCATTTGATTTCGTAAGGGCTCAGCACTCTAGAATGGACCTCACATTGGAGGTAACCAAGAAACTGGTAGAGTCCTTACAGGAAAAGGTAAACATGATGAAATATTCTTCTAATTTATACAAGTCATTTGTAATAAAAGCTTCCGGGGTTGATCCCCTTGGTACAAATACTTATACCCCCGAGGAGTCATTTTTGGGGAATTTTGATGAAAAGGTGGCATCTCGGTATTATTTCCTGGAGGGGATGGATGGGGCCCGAATGGAAAAACTAATCAAAATGGTGCTTAAGCGCCGTGATGCCGTGAAGATGGCGGATGAGTTCAGGAATAATGTTTCAGACCTAGCGGAACAAGTTGAAGTGGCTAGGCACAGAAGGGCCAGCCTAAGGAAGATTGATGAAGATGGCATTTTCTGCATTCTTCAGGCCTTCAATGATAATAAACAACCTTGAGCATTCTCTGGAAATCAGGGAAACTTGAGCATTAAGAATTCTTTATTCTTTTGGGGGCATAAGTTCCCGGACCCCGGAGTTCCAGATCCACAATTTTATATTCTTTAAAGTGATCTGTGTCCCGGTCCCCGAGGCTGACCGGTCACTTTCAGAGGAATTAATGAAGACTGTCAGAGGGTAGTTGGGCACATCAAGAGGCATTGGCTCGGCAGTTGGCTTCTGGCAGGGTGATCTTCTCGAGGCGTTGTTCAAAGGTACACCTGGCACATTGGAGACAGGGCGCCACATTTCCCATTTATGAGGCATGTAGCCTCGATTCTCGGGGGACCTATTTCCTTCTTTCTTCTCTCTGGCTCTCTTCTCGAGGCTGATTCTTCCGATGTATATTCTTGTCTTCTTCTTCTGACATGGCAGACCTATTCCGTCTCCAAGTCTTTTGTAGGGTGGCGCAGGTAGTACCGGCCCCCGGATATTGTATTTTAATGGAATGTGTAAAATAGGGTTAGGGTTAGTAAAGAGTTATATAAATAGGCAAATTGACTCATTTCTAAGGGTCAGAAAAATTGATGATTTTGTTGTCCATAAGAAATAGCAAAGAGATTTCTGGTTCTAGTTGCAGAGCTCAATGCTCCATTATTCTATTCTTGATAGTTAGATGCTCCCTTGGAGCCACCATTGTATCACGCACCAGTGCTTGCTGGACTAAACATTAATGAAGGAAGGATTCTTGACAATGAAGTTGTTAACGTCTCTGCTTCTAAGTTAAATGGTATTTCATGTTTTAATGTTCTGTATGTCCTTCACTCTGATATGTTAAAGTAGATTAACGACCTCTTTATTTCTGCTACTGATAAAATGTTAACTGATGGTTGTGTATTTCTTCGGTATTTAGTGTAGTCTTTCAGAGTGTTGTCGATGTTCCAGACTTTTCAGCATGACTGTAGTTAGATAAATGTTTCTAACCTTGCAGGATCTTTTTCTTTTTATTCACTAAGTGTAGAATGCTCCGGGAAACCCTTACTATTCTGAATCTTCGAAGGAATGAGTTGAAGTAATCAGCTATCCCCCTTGAAAATAGTCACCTCTCCCAACCGAGCCCCGCACCGTTGTGACCCGACACCCCGGTGCTTGAAGGCCCGGAGGATTTATTTCCCCCGGAAAACCTTTGCAGGTGGAGTTGGCCTATTTCTCCAGAACCCGGTGACAACTTATGACTGTTGGCGAACCCGGTCAGAAAAACCCCGTCAACAAAAACTGGCGCTAGAAGGAGGGCATGAACTCATCCCCCTCTCAGGATTCCAATTTTACACCTCTTGAGGGTTCCCTGAGTTGTAGTTTTAGGAGACAAGCCTTTAGTGGGATTGGGTCTTTTTCCCCAGCTAAATTTGAAAGATTCGTTAGGTCTGCCCCGAACCCCGGAAGGTTTGTCGAGCTCGAGCCTCCTGCTTGAAAGAAGCAGACATCGAAAGCCCTACCAGCCACTGTCGTCTGGGGATCTACCATAGCCCTAAATACTCAAACTCCCCAGACAATCCCAGGAACTAGTACTCAAACTACCCAACATATATTTCCCCCAATGGCTGCTTACTTTGGAAACACTGGGTCCCCAATGGGCACTTTTCTGGGTGCAATCAATGATTTACCTTCCCACCCGGAGAAGATTTGCCCGCGATATGAGCACTTAGGCTCACGGACTGCAGAGGAACATTTACAGGCATACAAAGATGCCATGAACCGACACCGTATCCAGCATGAAGATGTTGTGACCCACATGTTTCCCCTATCCTTAGGACAGAGTGAGTTGAACTGGTACCTTAACCTTCCCACCAACTCCATCAGCACTTGGCAGGATATGGAGGACACCTTCTTGGCTGCCTTTCACGTACATGTGGACCCAGCCTAGTCCCACAGCCAGTTCATCTCCATCAAAAAGGAACCCAACGAACCTCTTGCAGCATTCAACCATAGGTTCCAACGTGCCCTGAAGAGGTGCACAGGCCCTTTTGTCCCATTGCCAGATGTTACCATACAAACATACCTTAATGCAATGGACCCTTTCGTTGCCACCCTCCTTTGGAGAACAACCGCCCTGGGCGACCGGGATACTTTGGTGAAAGTCTACAACCTAGCCTTAGAGTTGTCCCATGGTCTCAATAAATCCCCGGGCGGGATTGGGCAAAACACACCTTTCAATATGATCCCCGGCGGAACTGCTTATGCCGGGGATTACAATCCCAATCTGGCAATAGGTGCCCCGTCGATGGCGGTTAATCCCCCACCACCTTTGATAGACCAATAGGCACGATATGTTTACCCCTCCCAGACCCAGATGACACCGGGTCTGGAAGTATTCCCTTGGAATCAGCCACAGTAGACACAATAGACTCAGACACAACCGTCCGGAGTGCCCTTCTTCCAGTCATCTGCGACTGGAGGATTGCAGCCCTCGACTGCGGTTAATCCTGCTGCCTTCCCGGGAAGCCAACAACAGCCACAGCCATCCCATTGTGACACTAACACTCAGTTGACTACTGAGGTTGAGTCCCTCCGGTGAATGCTGTCCACTCTGACCATAGACATGGGTCAATTGAAGGATGGGTCCTACGCGCCCCAAAATTCAAATTCCCAGAGGGGAAATATCTTCTCCGGCTAGTGAAACAACAATGTTGGGGGAAGAAACTTCAACAACGGGCCTAGGACCAACCAACAATAATGGAATAATAATGCTAGCATCGGAGGCCCGCCTCTGAACCAAAACACCAACCAAAATGGTGCTGGACCATCCCATTTTATGCCAGTCGCAGACTTCCAGCCCATGACTAATTGGTGTCAGCTGCACGATACAAGTTCGCACAATGAAGTGAATTGTGCCACTTTGGAGAAAGTTATAATGATCTCCCAGCTGGACAGGCAACAATCGCACGATACCGCTCCCCCAGAGCCCCCTGTCCAAGAGCAAACCCACAGTGCCTTCACCTACGATACCATATTCTTCGATACTCCCAGAGAAGATGAGGAAGAATCTGAACTACAAGGATTCTTTGATGAATCCATTCTTCCCTTTGAGGCCAATGCCTTTACTAACCCACGGGCTCCATACAACACTCGGAGCCAGGCGGGTAAAGGACCAGCTTGCACGCCCATACCTCCTACCAGAGATGCTCCTCCTCCCCGGAGTAATACAACCGATCGACCTGCCCCTCCAAAAAGTCCTAGCTCTAACCAAGCGAAAGATCCCGCAGAGAAAAATCACCAGTTCTCGGGAGGAAGATTTGATATTACGAAGGCGTTAGAGCAGACCACCATCTCCATGACCTTGATGGAGGTTTTGTTAAATTTTCCTGAGCAGAAGAAGTCCCTTCTGAAACTCTTAGGAAACCCAGAAGCAGTCAGCCGCCCACCCAAGACTGTCTCATTCAAAGACGCTAATGCGGCTGTCTTCCGAGAAAATAATGAGGATCCTCCCTTTCTGCTAGGCCTAAACATTTA
The DNA here is from genome assembly GCA_018584345.1 of Thuja plicata. NCBI lineage: Eukaryota > Viridiplantae > Streptophyta > Pinopsida > Cupressales > Cupressaceae > Thuja > Thuja plicata. The sequence continues at coordinate 1,266,164 of MU224273.1, forward strand.
CGGCAAATACATACACAACTGCCTAGTAGACTCTGGAGCTTCAGGTAACATCATGCCCTTATCTATTTGTCAGAAGCTCAGACTCCACCCCATCGCGTCTAATGGCGCAGTGATCCAACTGGATAAGACTGCTGTAAAAATGGTGGGGGAATTGAAGAACGTCCGGATACACCTTATCTAGGACCCCAGGATAGCTAGCATCATTGAAATCTAAGTGGTGGACATCCCAGAGACTTACGGGATGTTACTAAGTTAGAACTGGTCTAAGTCCTTAAATGGATACTTTTCGATCGACTTCACCCACTTGTGGCTTCCTTGGGAAGGAGAATCTAATCAGATTCGGGTAGAAAGTGAACTCCGGATGAAATAGGCCCTAACCAAAGTTGGGAGGGTCAATGAAGTCCTTTTCTCTGAATCTTCTCTGGGGGTGTACCGACCTCTTGAAATCTTAACATTTGATTTCATCCCCGGAGAGGATCCCATAGTATTGCAAAGAGCACAAGACTTTGAAGAAAAGGTGAGAGTTGAAGTTAACTCTCAAGGTCCCACAGTGACCCTTTCCACACTCCTGTCCGGCACTTGGTGCCGATTGCATTACCAAAAACATTTAGAGCATGAGTGTGAGCCATGCCTATCGATTGCTACCCGGCAACTTGATATCTTTTGGAGTGAACATATAACCGATTCCTCGGGACCCAGTACTTCTACGGGATGTACTCTAATACCATCCACCCAGGAATCGCCAGTCGAAATGCCTCCGGAGATAAATTCCACTTTCACGCTGGTATTCTGAGAGAAAATCTCCAAGTCTCCCAGCGATAATCCAAAGAAAACTCCGCCTCCCCAGCCCCAGATTATGAACAATGACTTATGGACCCTAAAATTCAACGGGTCCCGATCCAAACAGGGCTGTGGGGCCGGGGTAGAATTAATCAACCCGTGGGGGAAATCCTTCCTCGCGTCCTACAGGCTATATTTTAACTGCATGAACAACGTCACAGAGTACGAGGCCTTAGTCCTTGGACTCCTATTCGCACTAAGGAAAGGTATCACCTACCTCCGGGCTCTGCGTGAATCAGAGTTGGTTGTTAAACAAGTCCGGAGTCAATACACATGTCATGACAAAAGGCTGGCCACATACCGCAACTGGGCTTGGAGCATTATTGAAGATTTCGATGCCTTTGGCATTGACCTTATTCCCCGGCGACAGAACTATGTCCCGGATGCCCTAGCCATTTCTGCCAGCACACTTGAGCCGATGGCCGACTCACGACTCCGGAGATTTTTAGTTGAGATGGTCCCCACCCCCTCCATTCTGAACAATGTTATTCACTTTCAATTTTTCGAGGACGATCAACATATCCTCACCTTCATGGCCAATGTTGGTGTTTTTGAGGATCAGATAGTGGAGGAACGAGACCACAATGACACTAGACAGGGTGACAAAGATGATGGAATCATAGACCTGCCCACCAACACTATCGCTAAGGGGATGGTTGCATTAGAGCGATTCTTTGATTCGGACCCTCAGGCCCGTGAGAAGGCATCACCCTCCCCTAAGGGAGGAAAGTTTGAAAAAGTTGACATCGGCCAGCCCGATGAAGAGAAAATCATCCACATAGGTACCTCTTGTTCCCCTAAGGAAAAGGAGAAGATTCTCGCGGTTATCCGAGAATACATTGATGTGATTGCCTGGGGATATGAAAACTTGAAGGCGTATGACACATCCATCATGACTCATACCATTCCCCTGAAGCTAGACGCTAAGCCCTTCCGGTAAAAGCAAAGACCGGTCAACCCTCTGATAGAGCCTCTGATTCATCAAGAGGTAGAAAAACTACTGTCAGCTCGGATTATCTTTCCAATCCGACATACTACATGGGTTGCCAACCTGGTCCCAGTCAGGAAGAAGAATGGTGAGATCCGCCTTTGCGTGGATTTTCAAAATTTGAACAAGGCATCTAAAAAAGATAATCACCCTCTCCCCTCGTTGGATGAGGTGTTACAGATAGTAAATGGATCCCAGATGATGTCTTTCCTGGATGGATATTTAGGATACAACCAGGTCATGGTCAAATATAAGGATAGAGAGAAAACAGCGTTTACCACCAAGTGGGGTACGTTTGCGTATAGAAGAATGCCCTTCAGCTTGATCAATGCAGGGGATACTTTTCAGAAGGCCATGGACATTGCGTTCGAAGGCCTTGTAAATCAATGCATAATCATCTACATTGATGATTTGACGGTCTTCTCCCAGGACAGGCGTGATCACGCCGCCCACCTCGCTCAGATCTGCGAGAGATGTCGCCGGTATGGAATATCCCTCAACCCTAAGAAGTGCATATTCGGGGTCATCGAGGGGAAGTTGCTGGGGTATATCATCTCTGAGAAGGGTATATCCATAGACCCTGATAGAGTTGAAGCATTGCTAAACCTACAGATGCCTGGTAGCAAGAAAGAAATGCGATCCTTCTTTGGAAAAATCAACTTTGTGCACCGATTCATCATAGGATTTACAGAGATAGTTAAGCCACTCAACGAAATGATGAAAAAGGATACCAAGATTGAGTGGAGTCCTGAGGCAAAGCGGGCGTTCACCCAGATTAAACAGATGATAACGGAGGCACCTGTCTTGGCTAGTCCAGACTATTCCCTCCCGTTTTACATATACTCATTTGCTTCGCCGCATTCTGCTGCGGCAGTACTAACCCAAAAAGTTAAAGGGGAGGAATGACCAATTGCTTTCATGAGTTCCCCCTTTAAGAATGCCAAAGTCTGGTATTCATCACTGAAAAAATAGGCCTTTTCTCTAGTTTGCACCGTGAAGAAATTTCAGCATTATATTCTCTGGAGAAAAGTGCATGCTATAATCCTGGACCAGGCTGTTAAATCTCTGCTGATGCAGAATGAGTTGGGTGAGAGACAGGGGAAATGGATGGCCATCCTCTAGGAATACGACTTAGAGATGTAGCCCATGAAAATAGTCCGAGGCCAGGGACTAAGTCGAACAATAGCAGAAGAAACTCCCCACATAGAATGTCATACTTACACAGTGGAGTCCATTACCCAGGATCCGTGGTATACCGATCTAGTGTACTTACTGCTAAACAACAAATGCCTGGAGGGATTACCTTCCCACAAACACCGCGCCCTGCGGATGAAAAGCGCCCATTTCATGATCAAAAACTCTGCTCTTTATCGTCGGACCTACGAAGGAGTGTACCTCCGGTGCATCGACAGGGACCAAGCTGTAAAAATAATTGATGAATTCCATGGACAGTTTGGAACCGGGCATGGTCCAGCTGATGCCACTGCCCATCAGATCCTTTGGGCCAGATACTATTGGCCCTGCATCTTCAAGGATGTTTACGCTCACGTCAGAAAATGTCATAATTGCCAAACTGTAGCACATCGTGAGTGTAACCCAGCCATGCCTCTACAACCAGTCTATGAGGCTAGACCCTTTGCCCAGTGGGCATTTGACTTCATCGGAGAGATCAACCCCAACTCGTCTGCCAACCACCGATACATTTTGACTGCTACTGATTACTGCACTCAGTGGTCTAAAGCCATACCTTGTAAAAACAACACGGCAGACATAGTTATCAAGTTCTTGGAAGAAAACATCGTCACAAGGTTTGGAATGCCCTTTGCTTTGGTATGTGACAATGGTCCGGTGTTTTCTTCTGCACAATTACTCGAATGGACCTACAACCAAAAGGTCACACTGAAGTTCTCCAGTAACTATTATCCTTAGGGAAATGGCGTTTCTCAATCAACAAACAAGAATCTACTTGAGGTGATCAAACATCTATTGGAACAAAACCCCCGGGATTGGCACCAAAAACTAAAATTCATATTAAAGCCGCCTTGAGAACATCCCCATTCCACCTGGTTTATGGTCAGAACCCTGTATTCCCAGTCAACTTACAGATCCCAGTTTTACAGTTTATACAGGAATTCAACAACAGGGATAACATTGTGGAAGTTTGGCTTTTGAATCTGGTGCGAATGGAGGAACAACGAGATGCAGCCCTTGAACATTTCACACGTCATCAAGCAGTAGTAAAATGATGGTTTGACTGAAGAGCCCAGTACAAGGCTTTTTAGATCTCAGATCTGGTCCTGCTGTGGGATAAGGCCCGGGAGAAGAAAGGAAAGCACACCAAGTTCCAATGGCTCTGGCTCGAACCATACTTAATCTCATAAATCTACGGAGAAAATACTTATCGCCTTAAAACTTTGACTGGAGAATCTGTCGCATTGCCTATTAATGGGCAGTTTCTCAAACATTATTTCGAGTAAGGGTAAGTTTGTCCAAGTTGTATTATGTGTAAATATCCCCTTGTAAATAGTCTTGTTGACTGTCCTCCGGGACAGTCTCCCCCTTCTTTTTGCTTCTGTTGTCTTTGTTTTTTCTTTTGGCTTTCCTTTGGTACCGAAATTTTGTTCCATCTTGTAGGAACTAGAATGCTTCACATAACTTTGGCCTCTGGTGCAATGCCTCTAGCATGGTGAACTTTAGAATCTCTCTATCACGGTGGAATCAACCCGGTCTCCAGGATTGTTTGCAGGTTATGGCACATTTTTGGGCAATCTCCATTGGGTGTTGCCTCCGGGAGTCTAGCAATCAGTGAACAATAATAATGTAAGGAAAAAGTAATTGGACACATCGAGGGTAGAGCATCTGTACTAGTTGGTTGATCCACGTCTGAAAATCCAAAGAAATTCCTTTCAGGTCTGGAGTTTTATCCTCTCCAAATATCTAAAGATAGGTGGATAGGTGAAAGAAGTACCGCCATTGGAATTTTAGCTAAGCTTGGGCTCAATGGTGAAAGAAGTACCGCCTTCCCCACCTAGAAATAAATAAAACAATAAGAGGAAAAGTGGGACGAAACTTCGGTCTCTGGGGGAAACAATCAAATTGATGACTGGTTCGATGTAATTAGTATCACTTCTCTATTCCTCCCAAAGGTCATCGGCTTGATTTCCTTCCAAAGCACACCTGAAACCACTGATGAAAGGCTACGGAATGACTCCTGTGCAGTCAGGTTCTCTCGGATATGCTGCTCTCTACTTGTCAAACGCTTTGGGAGGATGATTTGTTCCAGTTGTGCTAACCAGAGATTCTATGGTTCTCAAATGTGCTAAGGCATTTGTCCCATATAGTCGCCATTTGTTATGCTCTACATCCCCGTCCCTACATTTTGTGTGCAAAATGTTGGGTCCCCCCTCTTTTCTCTTTTTCTCTTCTTTTTGCTGCGGCTTTGCCTTGTCTTCCTTTTCCTTTCTTTCTCTGGGGTTTTCCTCCCCAGTGTGTCTTGTTTTCTTGGTTTGGTCTTTCCCTACGGGATCTCGGATCCCAGAGGTTGCCTTTTGGTTGGAAGCTGGATTCTGGACTCTGAGATTCTTTGCGATGATGTTCCTAAGTCCTAGAAATATCACCATAAGGAGTCCCCGGGCCTGGAATCCAGATGTTTTTCCTAACCTAAAATCTCCAGAATGAGGAGGATTACTTTTACCACGGGTATAAATAGACTCGCCTATCATTTTCACACTTACCGTGATTAAAATCTTCAAACACTTAGAGCGAAATAGAGCGATTTTCAAAGCGATTAGCAGAGCAGTTACAGAGAAATTTGTGGTAATCAAAGCTTAACACCTTCTACTGTTCTCAGACGTACGCTAGTGCTCCGTGGTGGTGATCTCGATGGCTTGACGATTCAAAGTTGTTGCAGAGTTCTCCTGGTAATCTTTCCCTTTCTCCGCCTTCTACATTTTCAGGTTGGTCTTTCTGCTTCCCTCCTCTTTGCTTTGCTTTCATTTTCTGGTTTTCTTTGGGTTTTCCTGTCTTGTTTCCATTTGCTTTGTTTCTCTGTTGTTTCTTTGGTCTTCTAGTTTTGCCACTTGCTGGTGGCTTGGCTTTGCCAGAAGGTTGTCCGCCTTCTGTGCATATGTAAATAGTTTGTAAATCGTCTGTAAATAGCCTGTAGATAGCTCGAACATATTGTAAGTAGCTGTATATTCTTGTTTCAACTTTGTCTGGTTTTTCCCGTGGGAGTCTTTCCGTGTATATAAGGTTGTATATATGTATATTTCTGTAGGTAACCCTTGTATATCTCCCTCCTTTCCATGTATATACCCTTCAGCTCTCTGTATATCCTTTCGGGTGGCTCGGCGAGCTGGTCGAGTCACCCTTGCCGTTGGTTTTTTGCTTCCAAGCTTGCTTCAAGGCAGAAAACAACCTGTTTGAAACTCGGCTCTCGGTCGGTTTCAAACAGGCGGTTTTCTCTCTCCTCCATCAAGGCTTTCAAAGCCTCATTTATTTCCCATGTGTGCAATTACTTCTAGCCAAGTGGCTTTCCCTTTTCGCGCGTTTGAACAGTTGGATCCACTGCCAGTGCCATCACATCTATTCAATGCTAGAGCACATGGCGTCCACTTGGACCTACTTCCACATTCTTCTTTCCTAACGGTTATTTCTCTGGGCCTTGGGCCTCTTTCCATAATTCATCCTATGTCTTCGTCAAATGTGATAAAATTTTCTGGACCCAGAGATACTATGGAAAATCATAAGTTTATGTTTTGCTTTTTGGATACTTATGCATAAAACTAACTTTTTAGGAAAAGAAAACGGCGCGGTGGTAAGATCTCTGGACCCATGAGTTACTATTTTATTTTGATAAATATGTTCTGAAGGTCGCTTTGTCTCGCAGGTCCGGACTTCATTTTACAACCATGTCTGAAGCATCTGCATCATCTCCTCCCAGAAGTCTGGAGTTGCCGTCCACAACCGAGACCAAGGCAGCGGCAAAGTCTAAAATAGAGAAGGCCCTGGAAAAGCTGCCCCTCACCATGAAGTATATGCAGGGTGAGGAGATTGTGGGCTCAAAGATTGAGTCCCAGGTAAAATTGATGACTGACCCCAGTGTCGAGACTTGGGCAGAAATGCAGGCCCTAGTAAAGATAATGCATATCCAGCGACAGGCTGGAGACAAAATTGCAACCAACGTCAGAGGTTCCAGAATTCTCTGGGCAGCTTGCTTCCCATGTTCTGTGCAGTCTCCGAAGCTTGTTCTCACTCTGGCGGCCAACTATAACTCTTCTATCTGGGCCGTCATGTTAGCAGCTGCAGAACCTACGGGATTCCCCACCCCACTGGTGTCCCTTGACCCAGTTACTTTCCAAGTAGGCCTGGGAATCCCACAATTTGATAGGGCCTCGGTGGACACAAGGATAGAGGCCTTGAAACAATTCAACCAACTGGATGATTCTGCTTGGGTGTACATGAACACCAACTGGCTAAAGGTCCCAAAGAGGGATCCAAAAAGAATGAAGATAGATATCCCCTGCTCCAAATTCAAGGAAAGCATCCAAATGGGGATGATAGCATTGGCCCGGGTATTTGGGCAGCCCTCCGCCTAGGAATTTGTGAAGTGGATGTACTATTTCCTCCTGGGCATCTCTACTAAGGGAGAATTCTTCGATTGGGTGAGCATTATCTCCAATCATGTCGACTCCCAGTTCCTACAGCTGAACAAGAATAAGAAGTTCTACATGACTTCTTATGTTTTCTAGGCTCTGGCCCAACAGAGGCCCCACTCCAATGGCCTGCTTATAGATGGCGTTCTCAGACTTGGCCGAGGATAGAAAGCACCGTGGGACCATTTCCCATAGATTCAATGGGAGGCCAGCTTCCCCAGTTACTGCCGGGTAAACGACTCCTTCATTTACTACCATTTGCTCACACCCACCCGGGATGCCGGATACCGCCTGTCTACTGAGGCGATGAAATTGGTTAGTAGTTATGGGAACTACTATATCCAGTTCCAGCAGCACACATACATTAGGGTCGCCAGCTTCTCCGGGAAACCCTACTTGTTGCCCAAGCATTGCAGGGACAAGATCGTGCTGCTGGAATATTGTCGACAGATGATGGAGCTGCATGCCTTCTTGGCCCTCAAGAAGGTCCCCAACTTTTCATTCCCAATCTCCTGTGGGAACTACACCTGCACTCTGGCCGCCGTAAAGGAGGCAGATAATGAGCTAGAATGTTACAACTTGCAGGAATTTTATCTGGCACGAAAAAATTTTGATCCGCACGACAGAATTGCAACGGCACTGCCCCGAACTTTGGAGCCCCACCATGCACACATGGAAGACTTCTGGGCAGATCGTCAGGATGACATGGACATGTGCAGCCGACATTATGATAGAATGATGACCAGAATGATGCATGAGCTAAAGCTCTGGAGGTTCCCAGCGGGCTTTTCAGACGACGCCCCCACCATAGATCCCCAGTACAAGGAAAGGGGAATTGACAAAATGCCACTGCCAGCAATGAATTGGGCTATCCAAGAGGACCACATAATTGAAGACTTCACTCGGGAGGTGTTTGAGAGAAGCCACGCCTATTTTAAGAAGGCATGCCCTGCGAGTATGCACCTAGCCTCCAGGCCGGTACCAAAAGCAACACCACCACCGGTACCAAAGTTGACTCCGGGGGCTGGGACTTCTGCACAAGGCGCAGACAAGGGAAAGAGGATAGATACAACCTATGCGCAAGAAGTCCCCATTCAGGAATAGATCAAGCAATCTATAGTGGCCTCCCAACAGATGAGGGAGCAGTTGATCACAAGGCTTGCCACTCCCCCGCTAATGGCCGGACCAATTCGTCCTCCTTCCTCCCCATCGCTGACAGCCATAATGGCGAAGGCGACGGGGGTGGATCCTACGGAGGCAGCAGCAATAGCAGATGCGGGGCCGCCTCTAATCACCCGGAGGAAGAGAAAGCACATCAAATAGCCCAAGGCAGAACCAGCGCCAAGGGCTTCCCTCCCAAAAGAAGTGGAAATCCTTTCCTCCAGTTCCCCAGAACTGGAGAAGGAAACAGAACAAATGGAGGACCCAGCTAGTCTGACATGTTTGTAGCCGATGAGTTCAGAAATCTGCAAGGGGACGATACACAAGCGGGGACAGAAGTCCCGGAGCAAGAACAAGAGGCTGTGGATCCAGAAGACTGGGAAGAAGAAGCTGCGGGGCAAGAAGAGAAGCAAATAGAAGAAAAGAGGCTAGAATCAGAGATTATCTCTGGGGCCCCAGGAAGAGAAGGTCCGGGAGTGGACCAACAACTGCCAAGTGAATAAACGGCATCCGCTGGGGAACCCGGGTCCAAAACTTTGGGACCAACCGTAACCCCAGCCACCGTGTTCCCAAGGCCACTCCCGGGGGCAACCTTTGGGCAGGTAATCACAGCGGCCCAAAATCAGAATCTCGGCGCGATACTGCCCCCACTACCGATGGATGAAGAAGAAGAAGAAGAGAAGCATGAAGAAGAGATCCCTGAAGAAGCCAACAAGGGTCTAGATACATCAATTGACATCTGAGACCAGGCTGAGGAGATAGAAATTGAAGACGTTGCTACAGAAGAGGTTCTGGCAGGGAGGGAAACAGAGGAAATACATGTTGAAAAGGAGCAGCCGCCACTGGACACCGGGAGAGAATCTGAAGAACAAACTCTGGCAGGAAGGCCACCTCTCCCACCTCTATGGTTGACAAAGAGTAGAAAAAGGAAAGCATAATCCGCTGCAACAGTCCCTATCTCCCTGGCCAAAATGATGGCCTTAGCTTAGGCCCCGCTAAAAGCAAAGAAGGCCAGGACAGTTCATACCCTTCAGACTAGGTCGGGCGGAGAAACAGTTGTGGTAGTGGAAATGCCTCCCCCAGACGCCGATGAAGCGACCGCGGACCCCGCAGACTACAAAATCTCAGAGGTATCCTTGGGTAAAAGGGGAAAGCAGGGCAAAGTGGACCTGCTGAAGGAGGCAGCACAGACAGTGGAGGCCTGATATGAAAAGGAGGCCCAGAGGCTCAAAGCTGAAAAGGAGAAGAATGCAAACCTTATGGGGTTGCTTACAGAGCTGGCCTGACCCCTCAATGCCACCCCTCCACAGACCTCCACATCAGAGGAATTACCGCAGAGTGACATAGACTCCCTGCGAGTAATGAAAAAGAAGGCCCAGGCTGTAGATGAATGGGTCACTCTACAGATAGGAAACACCCGGCATTTCCTAGCGGCCACTCTCCCAGATCTATATACGGCCCGGAAGATTATTTTATGGGTGGAAGCACTGATTGAGCAGTGGGAAAGTGACGCCAAAAATTACTAGGCATGGAAGGTAGAGCTCACAGAGCTCCTCACCCTGGGGGAAGATATAATTTCCAAATTTAGAATTCTGGGTGAGGAATCATTTGATTTTGTAAGGGCTCAGCACTCCAGACTGGACCTCACATTGGAGGTAACCAAGCAACTGGTAGAGTCCTTACAGGAAAAGGTAAACACGATGAAATATTCTTCTAATTTATACAAGTCATTTGTAATAAAAGCTTCCGGGGTTGATCCCCTTGGTCCAAATACTTATACCCCCGAGGAGTCAGTTTTGGGGAATTTTGATGAAAAGGTGGCATCTCGGTATCAATCCCCGGAGGGGATGGATGGGGCCCGAATGGAAAAACTAACCAAAATGGTGCTTAAGGGCCATGATGCCACGAAGATGGTGGATGAGTTCAGGAATAATGTTCCGGACCTGGCGGAACAAGTTGAAGTGGCTAGGAACAGAAGGGCCAGCCTAAGGAAGATTGATGAAGATGGCATTTTTTGCATTCTTCAGGCCTTCAATGATAATAAACAGCCTTGAGCATTCTCCAGAAACTAGGGAAACTTGAGCATTAAGCATTCTTTATTCTTTTGGGGGCGTAATTTCCCAGACCCCGGAGTTCCGGATCCATAATTTTATATTCTTTAAAGTGATCTGTGTCCCGGTCCCCGAGGCCGACCGATCACTTTCAGAGGTGTTAATGAAGACTGTCAGAGGGTAGTTGGGCACATCAAGAGGCATTGGCTCGGCAGTTGGCTTCTGGCATGGTGATCTTCTTGAGGCGCCGTTCAAAGGTACACCTGGCACATTGGAGACAGGGCGCCACATTTCCCATTTATGAGGCATGTAGCCTTGGTTCTTGGGGGACCTATTTCCTTCTTTCTTCTCTCTAGCTCTCTTCTCGAGGCTGATTCTTCTGATGTATATTCTTGTCTTCTTCTTCTGACATGGCAGACCTATTCCGTCTCCAGGTCTTTTGTAGGTGGCGCAGGTAGTACCGGCCCCTGGATATTGTATTTTAATGGAATGTGTAAAATAGGGTTAGGGTTAGTAAAGAGTTGTATAAATAGGCAAATTGACCCATTTCCAAGGGTCGGCAAAATTGATGATTTTATTGTCCATAAGAAATAGCAAAGTGATTTCTGGTTCTAGTTGCATATCTCAATGCTCCATTGTTCTGTTCTTGATAGTTAGATGCTCCCTTGGAGCCACCATTGTATCACGCACCAGTGCTTGCTGGACTAAACATTAATGAAGAAGGAAGGATTCTTGACAATGAAGTTGTTAACATCTCTGCTTCTGAGTTAAATGGTATTTCATGTTTTAATGTTCTGTATGTCCTTCACTCTGATATGTTAAAGTAGATTAACGACCTCTTTATTTCCGCTACTGATAAAATGCTAACTGATGGTTGTGTATTT
>MU224273.1:1295057-1315258 GCA_018584345.1 Thuja plicata
CCGGACATCTTAACATGAATATTGTTACCATGTATGATAACGTATTTTTCAAATTGTTTGAATTGGTCCAAATATCAATTTGCTAATTTATTAAACTCTCTCTCAAGAGGGAGTGTTAAATTATGTTTGTTCATGTTTAATATTTAACATATCAGATTATATATATATATATATATATATATTAAAATATGATATATATATTAAATAAACATCTTACATTAATCATAATATATATATATATATATATATATTTAGTAATGATTAATTAATTATTAAATTGAATGTTATAGTCGACAATGCATATAGTCGAAACATAAAGTCATGACACTTATCGTGACTGTGATATATGGCAGTCACGATAATATCGTGACTGTTCATATATGACAGTCACGATAGTATCGTGACTGTCTTTTAAACTATGTTATCGGCAGATTAAATTAAACCGTAAACAATAAGTTACAGGTTGACAGATACATAACAAACAGTCACAACCTATCATTACGATAAGTCATGACCATTTGATATTGCATTGGTTCAAATTAATATATATGATACTAAGATGTTGTAGGACCAATAAATAAAAAAAAGGCAATTGGTTCTTACAGCATCTTAGTATTCATATCATCTTCAGATCCAAATTCCTTAACAATGCTCAAAGATATTGATAAGGTGATGAAAAAGGATAGATGTGAAGGGATAAGGTAGATGGTGGTTAAGGTTTTATGCCATAAATTGGATAGGAGGGATGGAAACATGGAAAATAGATGTTGGATAATGGATAGGAGGATCAAAAGAAGGTATGTTGTGGATGGAAATGTTGGCAAGATCAAATTTGACACAAACTTTGTAGGCTGGTGGAATGATCATGGAGGAATAATGGATGAAGAAGGTGATGATGTATCTAAGGTGGTGGAATTTGGGATATAGGAACCCAAAGTAGACTTGGAACATAGAAAATGTTTGGAAGGAGATGGATTGAAAGTCTTTGGAAGCTTGAATGTCAACTTTGATTTTTCTATTGTGTGCCAGTCCTTCAAAAGTGACTTGGGAATCCACATAGTCTTAGATTTTTATTTCTTTTGTGATGATTTTGAATGCATTTCTTCAATGAGGGATTTTGGAACCCACTTTTTATTTGATTCTTCTTTTTGTTTGGTGAACCTTTGTGGCCTTTTGTATGTTTCCTTTTGTTTTTCATTCACATGTCGATTAAATGGGAGATGGTGATCTTCATACACATGTGGATTCTTGAAATTTTTCTTTTTATGTTGCACATCCAAATTTCTTCCAAAAGACTTGGGAGTTGTGGATGAATAGGAATTATATGGAGGGTTGATATGGATGGGTGTTTGGATATTCTTCAAGTATGTGTGCCTTTATTGATCTTGATATGTGATAGGGTAAGTGGATGTGTTGACGAGACTTTGTGACCAGTCCTATCAATAGTGATAAGTTGTCACCAGGTACTGGGGTACCAGCCAACTTCTCCTGTAAAGTTTTTCTGGAGAATAAATCCTCCAGGCCTTCAAACACCTGAGTGTCAGGTCTCAAAAGTGCAGGGAAGCTAAGTCGAGTAAGTGACTATTTTTTCAGGGGGATAGCTAGTTTTACTCATCTTCTTCATGGATTTCAATGATGGGTCGGGGTTTCCTGCAAGCATGTTAAATGTTCCCAAATAAAGCACAAAAGATAGACCTGAGTTAGAGTTTATTACTTCTACTTATAGTCATGCAACATATTTCCAACATTAACAATGCTCCAAAGAACTACACTAAATACTGAATACATACAGAACTAGCGATTCATATGTATTCAATAGCAAGGGGAAATGAGATCATTATTCTAAAAAAACATTGGAGTAAAGGAAATTAGAAACATACAACACAAAAATATATCACTAACTTGGATATTAGAACATCGACAACATCATTTCCATAACTGTCCTTCCTTCTTCATTAACTTAAATGGTTCCATCTTCACTAGTGCATACAATCATGGCTCTAGGGGAGAATTCTAAGCTATTAATAACAACTGAGCATTGAGCTCCTGTAACTACTAGAAATGAAAATAAAACTATCTTCTATTACTTGCTAGACTGAAAAATCATCAATTTTGCTGACCCTTGTTATGAGGTCAGACTTCTTATTTATACACATAGTTTTCCCTAAAACTAACCTAATCTAACTATACACTCAACATATAAATACATTATCCATTGGCTGGTACTACTTGCACCACTTACAATCACCTCAAAAAGAGCAGAGGTCTAACAAGATAGAGGAAGAAGACAAGAAGAGAAGTTTGGAAGAATCAACATAGAGAAGAGTGCCAGAGTATTAACAAAGGAAATTTGATCTTCCTGGAGTTTGAGGCAACATGCCTCATCAATGAAAAAAGTGGCTCACTGTCTTTGATGCAACAGGTAGTTAATGCTGGAACGGTGCCTTGGGAGAATCACCTGACAGAACCATCCCTCTATCTGACATGTCTTATTAGGATCACTTACCTACTAACCCCCCCTTATTAACTACTTGACAATGACTGGTCAGCTCAAGGGAACCTGGACACGGGTCACTAAAAGAATACAAAACTTCAGATCTGGAATTCTGGAGTCTAGGAGCTTACGGTAAAAGAATAAATAATCTCTGGAGTATGGAGAACTTTATTATGCCTTGTATGTTTTGAAAGCTTCCAAAAGCTATGGAATTCTCTCTTCATCGATGTGCTTGATGCAAGCCTAACATTACTTGGCCACCTCCACTTGCTCGCCCAATCTAGGGCATTCCCTTTGAATTATGTGGCCATCTTTGCTGCATCATGGGCCCAGAGCATCATGCAAGATAAGTGTGACATTTTCACTCCATCAAAATCCCCTAGGGATTGGTATCATGACTCCATTAATTCATCAAACTTTTTGACTACATGATCTACCAAAGTACATGTATCTGTGCTAAAGGGATCGACTCTCAAAACCCTTGCAACAAAATCCTTATATAAATTCAAAGAATACTCAACTATGGGGACCTTTTCCTTCAAGGCCTCTACCAGTTAATTGCTAATCTCTAATTTGAGATCAAGTCTGGAGTGTTGGACCTAGATAAAATTGAAAGACTCCTCCCCCAAAATTACCATATTTGTGATAGGTTCCTCTCTGATAATCATGAGCTCTCCTAGCTCACTCTTCCATGCCTCATACTATTCGACTTCCCCTTCCCATATAGAAATGGTATTTTTGGCATGGTGTAAAATGTTTCCAGTCGTGTGCAGGTCTAGGAGAGTTTCCACTTGGAAATGCCGAACATTTCCTACCTGCTCGGCCACCCAGTCATCAACTGCCTGTGCTTTCTTTTTCATGTGTCTCAGTACATCGACATCACTCTATGGAAGTGGTGCTCCAGATGTAGAAGCTTCCAGACAAATTCCAGCCAATGGTTGTGCTAGTTCTGTTAATAACCTGACAAGATTTACATTCTTCTCCCTTTCTTCTTTAATTTTTTTGGCTTTCTTATCGTAGCGGGCCTCAATTTCCCAGCTAGCCTATTTTAGCAGGTCTAGTTCACCCTACTTATCCCTCTTCCCTATAGGTACCTCTATGACTATGTATTGTAAAACACTTACCATTGCTTCCTCTTTGTCTGGGGGAGGTGTCACAATGACCGTGACTGTATCTCCACCCGGACCAATCTGAAGGGAATGGAGTGTCCAGGCCTTCTTTGGCTTGGGGATGCCTTGACTTTGTGCCATCATCTCAGCTAGGGAGAGATGGGCTTTTTCCACCACTAGGGTCTTTCTTTTCTTTGATTCCATCAACCATTATGGTGGTGGGGGTGGCCTTGCTACTAGGGCTTGATCATTTGAGTCTCCTCTAGTGTTATGCTACTCACCTCCAGCATTTATAGTCTCATCAGACTCCTTTTCTTGGTTCCTAGGATTATCTACACCATCCACCTTAGTGGCATCAATATCTATCTCCTTAGTGCTTTCATTCTTGGTAGCATTGGTGAGATCATCATCCATATCTCTGGGTTTCTCCCCTTCATTCTTTTGTTGTTGTTCTTCTTCTCTGGCATCATCTAGCGGGACATTCTTCTCCATTGGCTTATATTCTAGAGGTGGCAAAGTTTCCCGAACAGGATCCAACTGTAGTATTACAGGGATCACCTTGCCAAATGTCACACTACCCTAGGTGGGTAGAGGCATCTAGAGCATGGTAGTTGAGGTTATGATTTCTCCCATAGGTCTGGTTCCCTCAACTGAAGTTGGCTACTCATCTAGCACTTGCCTCCTTTCTCCTATTTTGGTCTTTGAGATCAGGATTTCTTGAACATCTGGGATGTCCACCTATTCTACCTCCTTCTCTCTTTCCACCTAGACTTCCTGCTCCATGGAAACTTCTTTTTTTGGTATCTCCCCTTCAGTGGGGATTATTTATTCTTCCTGTGCGGTAATCTCTTCCACCACCTTCCCTATATCCCCCTGCAAATTTACAAGCTCGTCCATCCCAAATATGTCATCAAAATCATCATGTGGAAGGGAGGTCTCTAGGGGATTCTCTGGTTCAGGGGAGTCTGGGATAATCTCCACCTGGAGGATGTTAGGCATCCCAAGATCTGTCTCTGCCCTTAGCAGAGGGACATTTTTCTTTTGCTTCTTCCTCCTTACCACCAATGGAGGTCTGACATCCAAAATGGTCGCACATTCATCCTCCACTCTCATCCCCGTTACTCAGACCATAAACTCTACAAGGGAGGGGGAGCCAGAAGGGAGAGAAGGTTTTGTCATAGTAATTGGGATTCCAAGCTAGGTGCTTAATACCTCCTTCATCTGATGGGACGCTGCCAGATGAAGGTGCACCTGTTCCATAATGGAAACTAAAACTGTGGATGGAATTTGGGCCGGGCTACCAACTGGTCTTTTTCCTTTGTCCGCACCTTGTGCAGACGTTCCAACTCCGAAAGTGGACCCCTAAAAAAATGGTCCAACTCTACGAGTAATCTTTGGACATGCCTTCAAAAAATATGCTTGACTATGTTCAACCACATCATTAGTGATGTCCTCAATTTTTGGGCCTTCTGGGGTGTCCCATTCCACTGAAGGGAGAGCCATCTTTTCTACTCCTTGGGCCTTCTGCTGCAGGTCTTTCATGGATGCAATATCTGAAAATTTATTTGGGAAGGTCTAAAGCTTGAGACACTTCATCATACCTTGTGTCATTCTGAAAAAATATAGATTCTAGACTTTAAAGTAATCTTGGCAATCTGCTAAAAAATCCTCCATGTGAAGCTTGTGGGGGTCTGCTACCCAAGGCAGTGTTAAAGCTATCTTATCTAGTAGATCAAAGTTCTTCTGCACCAAGTAAAATTTTTCCAGCCTCAAACATTTTAATTCACCATCAGCTTCTTTTGTCACTGTAAGGCTGCACATGTAGTTCCCATAGGTGATCAGGAAAGGAATGTTGGTGACCTTCTTGAGGGCAAAAAAAGTGTGTAGCTCTAGGATATGCTTGCAATATTCCAAAAGAATTATCCTATCCCCACAATGCTTGGGAAATAGGTAGGGTTTCCCAGAGAATTTGGTCACTCGAATGTAGGAGTGTTGTTGAAATTTGATGTAGTAATGGTCATAAGTGCTAACCAAAGTCATTGCCTCTTTTGAAAGATGGTAACCGACATCCCGAGTGGATGTAAGAATGTTGTAGTAATCAAAGGCATCATTTACTTTGCACAAATTGGGGCAACTAGCCTCCCATTGTATTTGTGGGAAATATTCCTACAGAGCATTCTGGCCCTTGCCAATCCCGAGCATGCCAATAGTGAGTAATCCGCTAGTTATGGGTCGTTGTTGTGCCAGTGCCCACAAGACATATGAAGTCATGTAAAATGTTGAGCTCTGGGTGACCCTGAAGAGCTGGGCACCCACATGATTGGTGATGATAGTTCCCTAATTGAAATTTTTTCCAGCGGAGGTGATGCTGAACAAAAATTAATACATCCATACTGAGAACTGCTAGGCATGGGGCTCTCCAAAGACCCTGCACAAGGTGATGATCCTCATTTGTATACTTTATTTAAACTTTGTTTGGGGGATCTCCAACTTCATCATTTTGCAGTATTTTCTTGGGGTCTTGAGCCAGTTGGAGTTAAGGTATTGTCGGGCAATATGCGGGAGCTTCTCAAATTCATTTAACACTAGGGCTTGGGTGATAACAACATCATTGGTGAACTGGGGGATCCCTAGCCCCAAAGAAAATGTTGCAACATCTAGAGACACCAAGGGTGTTGGGTAGCCTGACAAAAGAGAAGCAAGCATGACAGCCAAGATGGCTATGTTGTAGTGTTCTACCAATGTGAGAATAAACTCTAGAGCCTGCACTGAGTAGGGGAAGCAAGTGGCCTTGAGGATTCTAGAGGTGGCCACATTAAGTGCCATCAGATCTCTGGCCTTGCACTAAATGAACATTATTTTTACCAAGGCCTACATTTTGGCCCATGCTCTGACACTTCTATCAGTGAGCAATTGTAGCTTGGAATCAACCTTGCATCCCAGAATAGATTCCCCTTAAGATATTTCATTGTTAGTGGAAGCTTTTCTAAGGCCTTCTCAGTGTTTGTCCTGATAGCTACCCTTGTTGAAGTAGTAGGGAGTTTCGGGCTCCCAGGTGGAGAAGATGCTTCAGACATGATTAAACTTTGAATTTCTTAGCAACCTGCAAGACCAAACAATCGTTAATATAGATAAAATGAGATAGACTTCTAGATTCTAGAGATTTTATCACCACCTCGCATCTATGCTAAAAATGGTGTTAGTTTGCATCAAATCCCAAAAATATATACTAAGTGGAATGACTTACTTGGGAATTCGATCAATTCCCTAGGGTTCTGGGCATTCTATCTCATGTGATGAATTAAATGAAGGTCAAAGGTGAACTTGGGACGCAATGTCTAGAAAAATGACTATTATCACCATGACTGGTAATTAGTCGTACTAGGTTGACATGGGGTGTCATGTGGTCATGTAATAAAGGGAGTAACAACAATAACGGTGATAGCTATCCTAACACGTGAGGGAATGAATGCCACTTGGGCTGGTTTTGAATGCTCATGCATGGGGAATTAAACCCACCATCAAAGAAGAGATGATGGAGAGATTAAACCTACAAACTCAACCAGGCAAGGTGTCGAGTTTAAATTTGTAGACACCAGGAGGGTGAGCTCAACAATCTGGGTAAACACAAAAGGGAACGGTGAGCTCTCCACGAGACAAGTGGAGGGAATTACATAAATTTAAAGGGTTCACATGAAAACACAGGCCGCAAGCACCTATGGACAGAAGGTCAAAGAGCAATTTGTAGATAAACCTAGAGGAAAACTTAATTACACCTATTTACAGATGAATTACAATATCTACAAAAATTATACAAGCATCCATTGTTTTACAACTGCAAAGAGGGAAAAAAAACCCTCTGGTAGAGCCATCCCACCAACGGGAGGAGACAAACAATAGAATGGAAAATGGAGACAAAAAGCAAAATGAAAGAAAACTAGAAAACAAACCAAAAAAAAAAGCAAGGAAAAACCAGAATGACCTACCTAAGAAATGAGGGATACGAGAGGACGAGCATGGGAGGTGCTCTACAACTAATCATCCTTAAAACATCATGAATGCACAACTTCTAATTTCTTGTTAAGCACTATTTGAGCTTTGGAACAAATCTCACTTAGTCACTGCTAAAATCACTCTAATCACCTTGAATCGCTCTGGGGTAATTTGTTCACAGTAAATATAACAATGACCGATGAAACTCTATTTATACTCTTAGGGTAAAAACATCTCACTTTCCTTCCGCAAATCTTGAGAAATGCAAACCTCCAAACTCAGGGCCCGGGGATCCCATGCAATTGCACCATCTAACAAAGGAGGAAATGGTGACAGAGAATCCCAGAGTCTGGAATCTGGCTGGAACAAAGAAGACCAAAAACACTCTGGGACCGGGTCCCGTAGAAAGAGAAACCAAGAGAAAAAAGAAAACACTGACCCTGTAGAGGCAAAGGCCAGAGGAAAAAAAAAAGGAAAATAAACAAGGAAAAAGTCAAAAGGGGACCCAACATTTTTCCCACAAAATGTAGGGACGAGTATGCAGGGCATAACAGGATGGAGAACTAGAAATGGTAGGCATGGTTGATGGAGAGATATATGGACCCAATATAGATGGAAGGTATGAATGACTTAGCTTTGGGATATATTAACCAAGGATGGATTTGGATGATGGTAAAGGTTGATGCTTACATTTTAATGGAGGGATATAAGGTATGAAAGCGATATCAATATCTTTGGAGTGAGTTATATTGCCAAGGCTCTCATTTTCAAGATTTATTTTTATACCAATAGGTACATGAGTAGCTTTCATAGGAGAAAATTTGATAGTATCAACCTAATCTTGAAGGGATTTATTATCATGCAAGGGATTTTGAGGAATGATGGTTTCTTGAGGTGAATATGGAGGATCATGACAAGGATTTGATGGGATACTTTGATCTTGAAAAGGATCTTTGGATGGTGTAGGGAGGGAGATTTTCTCTTGATTTTCAATAGGTTCATTGGAAATGGTTGAAGGGATATCTTGATCTTTCTTGGGAAGTGGAGATGTATGTAGCTCTTGAGGTGGAGAGATATCTTGATCTTTCTTTGGAAGTGAAGAGGTAGGTATCTCTTGAGGTGGAGGGATATCTTCTTGGAAGAAATGAAAGGGTGCAAGGGGATCATCATAGGATTCTATGGATATGGGACCTTCATCAAATATGGAAGGGGATTGTATAGGATCTTGATCTCGATCTTTATTGATATTTGTTTCTTTTCTCTTTGGGTTATTCTCTTGACATGGAGCCACTTCTAAGGATAACGTAGATGTTTGGATATGTGTGGGGAATGTTTGGAGGAATGATGGAGAATCCTTTTGAATAGGCATTGAAGCACATGATAACTTAGGGTCTAAGATCTTTGAAGCATTGAAATGATTTGCAGCAAGATGTAAGTTAGATTGGGTTTCTTTTATAGGTATCCCTTGAGGGTAGACATAGTCAACGTGGAAAGTATCATCATTAGGCTCACTCTTTGATGGATGAATTTTGGATAGTTGTGAATCTTTGTGAGATGGATGAAGGATGAAGGGATTAAAGGATATGGGAGAAACCTTGCTAGATAGAGGTTTGTACATTAGGTCTTTCTTGAGAGTGGTACCTTTATCTTTATTCTCTTAATCACAACTAGGATGGTCATGAAATTTCTCTTGATCCAAGGTAGGTTTGTTGCGCTTAAATGCTTCTTTTCTTGAAGAAGATGAAGATATGGATGGCCCATCATCATAAAGAAAAGGACAAATTAATCTTAACGATGGCATGTTCAATGATGCATATTTTTTTTTCATTATTCTTCCTTAAGGTTGATGTTTCATAATTATAAGGAAGTGTAACTACTAATTGAGCTAACTTTAAGAAATATGCTTCTTTATCCCTCTTCAAAATCAAGTGCAATGTTTCCATAAACATGGGATCTTGGGATGCCTCCAATATTTCATCTTAAGTTACTTCGTCGTATTGAGTCCTATGGAGATTTTGATTTTGATTTTGATAATTATTCTCCACCATAGGATTGATTAGTTTCTCAAATAGATTCATCATTATAAATGTTTTTGAAGAATCTGATCTATTTATTGCACTAGACATAAATAAATCCAAAAAGGGTATCCAAATATGATTTCAAAACCCTCAGGAAATGCCCTCTATTTGACCTTCTTTATTTTAGGGCATCACTTTACTGATGTGTACATGTGATTTTAAGCCTATGTGAGCGTTACTTAGAAATATATCACGCTTGATTCTACAGTGTGTAGGCATTATTTCACTATTTGAAAGCATGATTTCACAACTTGCAGGTGTTACTTTCCAACAAAAAAAGCATTGTTTTTTAAATTGAAGGCATAACTTCAAATTATAAGTGTTACAAGAATGTTTGTAGGCATTGTTTAACTTGTTGTACACGTTGTTTTACTAGAAAAGTCAGTTTATCACAGTTTATAAGGATTTAAAAGTATAAATTTTGTGATCAGATTTGTTGGATTCTTTTCTTTCTTGAAAATAAAGAGACAAACATATCATACACATCAATTTTCCTTTTTACTCCTAAAACACATGAATTGTATGTTCTCAAATTTTTTCAAGGGGTCTTGCATGAGAATCTCTTCCAAGTAATCTACCTAAGGTCATCTTTGGCTTTTAAACATGGCTCTAAAAAGGTA
This sequence comes from Thuja plicata, assembly GCA_018584345.1. NCBI lineage: Eukaryota > Viridiplantae > Streptophyta > Pinopsida > Cupressales > Cupressaceae > Thuja > Thuja plicata. The sequence goes on from MU224273.1 coordinate 1,305,352, forward strand.
GCTTGCTAAATTAACTAGGTTTTAAAGTTAACACCTCCATTCTAAACCATGAAGAGTCTCTTATACCCTCGTTACAAGGGCTTCCAACACGCATGAAAGTATGATTTTGTGCAATCCCGAAGGACTACTCGAGGAAGTGAATATTCTCAACACAACTTAGTCACTTCAACCCTTTGGGGATGAGTGCATTTGATTATAGTGGGTCAGATAGTATAATTCCTTAAGTGATTGTCTCCCACTTGGGTCATTCCCTCTCACCACCCTCATTAAGGGAATTCTCGGGAGGTAGGCCCTCTAGAATTATAGCATGTTCATGAAAAGCAATAAATTGAACAAAGTCAAGTAGGTTGGGGAATTTGATTCACTTAAAAGTGAAGTGCATATCCCTACTACTTTCCTTAACTCTAAACACTTAAAACATAGATTTTTTATTTTTAACCTCTTGACAAGGATTTTTTTATAAATTGAAGTGTGTGGTTCAATTACTACCTTTATTTCAATCACTCAAACTCAACACTTCTAAATTTTTGATCAACTTTGAGAAGTTGAGAGTATATACCAAATGTCTCATTTAAATGAACAATAATAGGCTTTCCCAATTAAACTAGTTCAAATTAAATTGTCATAATTGATTCAAAGAAAGCTTGTTTAGTAAAATACCTATTTCAAAGCTAGCAAAGGCTAGGTGCATTTTTGAGGAATCTTTCTTTGTTTTGTTTACTCACCTAGTGGCAATCATTCCCTCTCTGTCTCCTCCAAAACATTTAGTGAACACAACCAACAAAGTGAAGAAAAACCAAAATAATTGATGACAAATTGAAGATCCTTAAAAAAATTTTGCAAATTCAAAGCTTCAGGACTTAAGAAATGAAATCAATTGAGAGAAGGAAATTTCTTTTTGTAAGCATTACTAACTTTAATAAAATGTTCAAATAATGATTCCTCTTCTTCTAAACTCTCCAAAATAATTGCATTAAATTTTTCTTTTGCATTCTTGTTTAAGAGCCTTACCTCTTTGTTCTCCCTTTTGATCCTTTCTTCGGGTTTTTGAACCTTTGGATGTCTGTTTATCTACAGAAAAATCAATAAAACAACATTAGTATTCTGGATTTTTCTAATCTGCAACTAGTAAAACACAAAAAATTGTAAGGGTCATTTAACAGCTTGTAGGTGTTATTTTACTATGTGGACACGTCACTTTATAGTGTGTATACATCACTTTGCAGTGTGTATGCATCACGTTACTATGTGTACACGTCACTTTACAGGCTATACATGTCACTTAACAGATTGTACGTGTCACTTTATATATTGTACGCATCACTTTACAGTATAATATGCGTTATTTTTCACTGTACTAAGTGTCGCTTTGCACTATTCTAGGCATTGCTTTACCCTATGTTAAGCGTTGATTTACTAAACAATAGGCATGAAAATAATATGCAAAGGCATAACAAAGCATTGTAAATGTGTAAAAAGAAAGTGCATAAGAAATAGAAAACACTGAATAGGCATTATTTCAAGGCTCATAGGTGTCGCTTTATGAGTAAAGGCGTCGTTATTTGGTTTATAGGCATTGAAAGAAGTTAGAAAAGAAAATATAAGGATCTTGTAGGCGTCGTTTCACTGTGTACAGGCATCATCATTTTGCTTATATGCATCACTTTACCTATAATCTACAAAATAAACATAAAATGAAGTAAAAACCTACAAAATATCAGCAAAAATGAGGATTAGAGGCCTAAATCCCCATGGTGGGCATCATTTGTGTGTGTGATTTTTACACCTTCCTAAGATTAGTTTATTTCAATCAATTCTATAGAAGAAAAACAACAAATTAAACTAAGAATTGGAAGGAAATCATTAAGCATCCCATGGATCTCTATCTAAGCATGCTAATAGAAATCTTTGAGCTTAAATCTCTACTGGGGATAGTCCTAGAATGAGAAATTGATTATGATAAAGCCTATCTTCCTCACAATTCTCTCAAATATGCCCTCAAATTCACTCAAAATGCTCTCAATTATCACTATTTGCAATGAAAATGCTATGAACTCTCAAACAAATTTCCTATAGTATAGATGCAATGCATTTGAATGTCTAGGATATGTTATGCTTGTAAAATGCTCTTTATTTATAGGATTTTCCAAGGTTAGGGGGTAGAGTTAATTGATTATGGTTCAACCTTGGTTGAGTGATAAGCTTTCCAATGGTTTCAAATGAGGGGACAATTTAAATGATTGTATAAAAGGTTGGGACAAGATGAGTGGAGGAGATTACAAAGATTAAATGAGTGGTTGAGATTGCAAATTTTGGAGTGATCCATGTGTTTTTCCTTCTCAGTTCGCATTGGTTGCTCAAATTCTTGTTGAAAGATAATAGTATTTAATTAATTCAATCAATTAATTAAATTAGCCATGTAGGGGAATAGGTTGGATTTGATTTTTTTATTTAAACTATAATTAATTAATTAAAATCAATTATATAGTTTGATTAACCCCTTTAGGCTTATATTTAATTAATTAATTCCATCGATAATTGATGCTTTGATTAAATTTTATTGGTCCCAATTGATTTAATAAATGTCCACTTGATGTGATTAAGTCTATTTGACTTGATTTAGAGCATTTTGGTGAAGTGTAGAGAAAATTTGATTGAAAATTTAGATTTGAGTTGATTAGAGAACACCTTGCCAATTTTAGGTGTCTACAATCATATTACGTCCCACATATAAGATAAGTGTTTCTGGATCATGAATACCACCCTTCATTTTTCTCTCCCTTGTATTATCAAAAGGGTCATCAATTATCCCTTTGAAAAATGACATTGTAGCATCCCTATGTTCTTTTATTTTTAACATTTCAATCAAAGGAACTGACACTTTCATTTGTGTAAGAGCATGTTTCATATTAAATGCAGGTAATCCAGAAAAAATGTCATTTGTGCTCTTACATTTTCTCCCTTTTTTAGTAACAACTTGCTTATCAACTTTTACTTCCTTCTTTTCTCCTTGGGCAGAAGAAAACTCTCCCTGTTTTGTACCTTCCTTCTTATTTTATATTTTCTTTGAGATCCTACAACAACCTTTGAGGCACTTTATTTAGTGAACATTGAAGAAGGATTTCCTTGACCAAGCTCTACGCTCCTATTTATCAAATTGTAAGCACTCCTAGCTTGATTGATTGTTGTTATGGTTAAATGTATTTTCTCCTCATCACTAGGAAATCTGAAATGAGGATGTTCTCTATCATCACCTGAAGTATAGATAGTATTTTGCAGCATAGTATCAGTTTCATCATCTAAGTCAAAGAAAACTTGTTCTGGTATCTTTAAAAATGTTCTCTCTTGGTATCTACTTCTGCAACTGGCTCCTTGTCTTTAGAAGACCACATATCATTATGTCTATTCATAGTGAAAATATTTACCAAAGAGCTTCTTGTTCTAGGTTCATGTGCTCACTGTTATCCTTCATTTTCTCAACTAAAGCTTGGGCAACAATACATTGAAAAGAAGAGTGAGGCATATTACAAGGAGGACACCAAGGGGTATTTTATACATTGTGTGCAACATTTATTTTTAAAGGATTAGGGGTGTAATACCCTCTCCTATGGTGATACTTGGACTTTTGACTTGGACATTTTATTATGATGGTTAGAACTATACATTTACATTTATATTTTGTGGATGATGATATGATTGATATGCTCATTTATGGTTATCATTTATATGTTTATGTGATTAGAAAACCATCTATTTTTATATGTTTTATGGATCTAACCAAAGGATTTGAATCTAACCATTATCATGATGTTTTATGTTTCATGGATATGTGTCTGATGTGTTTTCATGGCTCAGGACGAAGTCGTAGTTACTCACTTAGTTGAGGTCCACACGATGTATCGATCCTAGTCATCTGTTTGCATATATCTAATTTGTATGAATATCCATATGTATACATATGTATCTCTTCTCGGTGATGCAGGATTGCAGGTACCGGGTATCATCTCCACCTGGCTTCATAGGTCTGAGCGATCCTTCAAATTCCTCGATTGTTGTTATTGTTATGGAGATATCACCAGGTTCCATAGGAAGAAACTCCACCTCTGATCCTTCTATCCTTAGGTGGGGAATTCCTGAGTCAGTCCCTTGTGTGGATGTATTATGTGATCTCTTAGTTTGTTGGATTTGTGGATCTTGTAGCTAGTACTTGTCTTCTTGGTATGCTCAACTTTTATTATTGATGTGAGTCATTGTTTATTTGAGGGTATGATTTAGTAATTTATCTTTAGTAGTAGCTATTATTATACTAGCATATCTCGTTAGGGACGAGTTGGTATGTGATTAAATCATGTGATTTTAATATCAATAATAATGAATAATTTTATGGTATTATTTTATAATACTCATAATAACAAAATGACTATGGCAATATAAATAATAAATGTATAAATAATAGTGGTAAAATCTAACTTATGTTAGTAGCTACCTAATATATGTTTTAGAATGTGGATTAGTGTCTATATAAATAATATGTTTTATAATAATGTTATTCTTAATAATATTTAATATTTGTAATAATGTGTCTTACTTATGATATATGTGCCATAAGCATATGGGTGCACACATATGCCTATAAACACATATATATATTAATATTAAATAATAATCTAATTGTGTGAAGGAAAATTATTTCTTTAGATAATAATAATAAATCTATGCTATTCTCATAAATGGTAAATAGGTTAGTAAATTCTATTACCATAGTTAAATAAGTTAGTAAATTATTTTTAAGACTATATTATGTATTTTTGACACCCTTAAATTTAGGGAACATAAGATTATGGTTTTGTTTAAAATTTATTTCTTCCTTTACGGGAATGGTTTTGCAAACCATCTCATTAACTATTAACGGATGGATAGTTGAGATGGTTGCATCGGTTGGATTACCTGTGCAACCACCATCTCCACTCTATTTACAGGAAGACTTTCCTGTGTGAGAGGGTGTTGAATAGAAGTTCATTTTGAGAGGATACAATAATAGGATTTCAGGAAAATTGTTTGTCTTTGGTGAGGAGAGAATCCATTGTTTGAGATTGGCATTTTGTTGCTTTTGGTAGAGGCTGGAAGATTGCAAGCAGAGGGATTCAAAGGAGTGCTGGAAAAATTGGAGAGGATTGGATCTTCCTCATCAACCGATCTTCGCAGGACTCTAGGTTGGAATCCATCCTAATAAATAGATTTATTTTATAGTGTGAATGTTGGTTGTTTTGTTGAAAGTTTATGTATGTTGTATTATTATTGCGAAACATATGTGTTCTATTGTATTATTATTGTATTGTATTGTGTATTATTATTAAGGAATGCTGATACATTAATGTATTATGTAATAATGTATTATTACAGAATATTGATACATTATTGTATTATTGCTGGTCATGTAGATAGTATTGTAATATTGCTGGTCATGTAGATGTTATTGTATTGTTTTGTTAACCATCCATACACTATACAAATGATAGATTAATGTATTACAAATGCTATACTATTGTAGTATTATGTTATTTTAATAAGAATTATATTATGTGTCGTGTATGCAATAAAAATGTTATTATGTCAGCCATTTTTGGTTTTATTTGTATTATTCCAACCGTTTAAAACATTCTGTCATTGTTTATATCCTGTCATTCACTTATTATGTCAGCCGTTTATGCAATAGAAATTTTGCAGCATTATAGTATTGTGTTAGCCGCTTGTGCAAAAGTAAATAATGTTTCATTTGGCCGAGTTACTTGTATTGCCTATGTTGTTTTTCGCATGTTTTGTTGCTGCATTTAGGTTTTGGCTTTGAAGTTGAACAAATATGATAATTAAGCCTAGTAGTATAATAGTTAAGTAATAGTTAAGTTTTCGCTTTATGAAAGTATAACATTTAAGTATATGTTACGATACTTTAATTATTTATGCAAGTATAAAATTTAAGTATATGTTACGATACTAATTTGTACACCCTATCCTCCTCCTTGGTAGGTTTACTTGTTTGTCCTTTTTTATCCTTCCACAACATTCCATCTTCTCTCTTTCCCAATTTTCCCGAGGCTATCCTATTTCTTTCAATGTTTATAGCCATTTTATAAGCTTCCCTTAGACTATGTGGACTCTTATCCCTTAAAATATATGACATCTTTCCTTCTATAGCATTGAAATATGTAGTTAAAATACTTGCTCATCTAGTCTCAAAACTTGAAATAACTTGTTCATGGCCTTTTGGAATCTATTATTGAAGTCTACCATTCTTTCTTTTGGGAACTTCTTTACATTATTAAATTCATTCAACATAAAACATGAGTTGACATGTTTACAATATTGTTCCCTAAAACATTCAACAAGCTCTTCCCAAGATGCTATACTTTTTTTAGGTAAACTCCTATACCAATCTCTAGAATTCTCATCCAAAGATTGAAAAAATAAATTCATGAGTACATCCTCATGATCAATCTCAAAGTCAGTCATCTTGTCAGTGAATTCTTTAAGGTTTCCTTCACAAGATATAGCATTATTTCCACTAAACCTAGAGACCTTATCTCTTACTCATTTGGGATGACATTTGGGTAAATGGGAATGCCATCAAAGAACAATGGATGGTACCTATCCAAATGCATAGGTCTTCTTTGAAAATTTGCAGCCGAATGAGTTCCACTTATGCCTACTGCAACTCCCTGATTTATTGTATTGTTTGATACAACAATAGCATGGTGACCACCCAAAATTTGTACACCTTGAGCTGGACCAAGAGTATGATTGCTTGGACTAGGACGAGCTACTTGTGTAGCAGTTTTTGTTGTAGTATTACTTTAAGTGATACTGTTATACACTGAATTTGCACCTCTGATCTCAAGCTCTCTTGGTCTTGATAATCCAGTATAACAAGGGAGTCATCTCAAGGTTGTGGGACCTTATGCTAACTAAGATGAGACCTCCAGATTCTAGGCTGGTTCCTCTTGGATAATCACCTTAACTTGCTCTTAGGCTGGTTTCATTTGTAAAATATCTGATTTCTATCGTCTGAGAGAATATCTAATCTTTATGGCACGTGAAAATCTAATCTTTTCCTTTGTTTACATTTTTAAATTCTGGGAAAAAATCGCAGACTTGTACATATTTCACTCAGAAAATGGCTAAAATCGGCAAACAGCACCTCCTCCTTCTTTAATCACTCACTCGCAGTCTCTCATGCTCTGTTTCTATCTTCTATGCGAGTGAGCGATGCATGTCTCTCCTTATCCTCAGTCGCAACCTCGTGAGCTGATCTCTGGTAACACTTTCTTTTTTGGCGACTGAGCGCCATCGCACGCTCGCAGGTTCTTTTTCCTTTGGCCAAAAATCGCAGCGACTGAGTGATGAGTTTATCTTTTCCTTTGGTCACCAACTCGTGCGCTATCTTCCCTTTATCCTTATTTCTCAGCGACTGTGCGATGACCCCTTTCTTTTGTTAATCGCACAGTCGTGGGTGCCTTTTCTTTCATCTGCAATGACTGGCGACAGAGTGATGATGTCTTCTGTTAACTCATCGCAAGATCATGAGCCCCTTGTGATTCATTCAATTTGATCAGCGACTACGCGATGATATTATCCTTCAGCTTGTCACCTAGTTGCGAGCTGCATTCGGTTCACCTTTATCCATTGGCGACTGAGCGACAGTGTTGAACAATCACTTAGTCGCTTAGTCACGAGCTGTTATTCTCTGCTTACATTTCATGCGTGAGTGTGTGACCATACACTTCTTCCTTCCAGTCGCTCACCTATGAGTTGCCTTCTCTTTCACCTCATTGCTCGGTGACTGCGCGATGACCATTCCTCCTTGATCATCATTGCTCGGCGAGTGAGTGACGACTTTCTTTTTTGCTCATCGCGTACTCGCAAGCTCCCTTTCCTTTATCTGAACTGCTCAGCGACTGCGCAACGGTGTCTTTCTTTAACTCGTCGCATGGTCGTGAGCTAGCATTCTATCATCCAAAAACATTAGCGAGTGTGCGATGAGTACACCTATCACCTTGGTCGCTCGGTCGTGGACCCTTAAGAACCGTGAAAACCATATGTGCGACTGAGCGACTGCAACTTCAAATCAGCATGTTACGCCTTATCGCGCACTCGCACTGCACAAAACACATGACTTAGAACCTACGCGAGTAGGCGATGACCTTAATACGACCTCGTCGCGCACTCGCGCAACTAAAACATTAACCGCCATGAGATATCGCGACTGCGTGATACACGCCCTAAATGACTCATCGCCCACTCGCTAAACTTAAAGACCTTGACCTAGACTGACCATGATTGCGTGATGACTCATTTTTGCTGCTTGTCGCCCACTCACAAATGGAACATGACTACTCAAAAATAGATCGCGATTGCGCGATGACTGCGATTTGCAGCTCGTCGCGCACTCGCGCAACTTAAAGACCTGACATAAAAACTGATGCGACTGTGCGATGAGACAAAAGAAAGATTTGAAAAGGGAGGTTACCACTTTTCTCTCTTTTTGCGCGGTAAATACAGGATTTAAAATCACAAAGCATGGTCAAATGCATAGGATGGAAAAATTGGGCAACATTTTGGCAACTTTTGCGGGATGTCAGCCTGCTAGACATGAAAACCAGTGGCCTTGACATATCCATTGGGCATGGAGTCATTTCAGAACACAAAAACTTGACAGGGCAAAACTGTGCACATGCACTTCTTGAAAAGCAGGAAACCTAACCTAAAACTAAACTAACCAGTGCAGAAGTTGGTCAAACAAAACCATTCACTGGTTGTGAAAAATAGCTACCCTTCCTCATCAGGATATTTTGCATTGAGTGCACAAGGGTAACTATTTTAACTAGAGGCACATAAGGATTTATCAAATAATTAAGACTTGCCTCTTTAAAAATAAGATCAAGTTTACCTTACTCTGATTGGTCATATGGAGGGACCTCGGTAAACTCCTTCTGGGCCAAGTACCTGATTGGGTAGCCTCTTGAAAGTCTAACAGTAGTACTTTCCTTGATGGTTTCTTTTTTATCTTCATGGTTGTCTTCCATCCTGGATATCCATGTTAAGTCATCATCCTTAGTCAGGGGACTATTATCCTCTTCTTTTGAACAGGCCAGGGGCTCATCAAAGTTGCTAACATCTTGAGGATCTGAGACCATCTCCAACTCTTCCTCATGCGGCAGTCCTTCTGAAGGAGAGAAATCTAAGACCAGGCCTCTTTCCATAGGCACACAACTTTGAACCTCCATTCCAGGGAATAGGGGCTCATCATTCAATTTATCACAAAATGCCCCCATGATACCAGAGAAATCAAGCTCCTCAGGGCCTTTATCTATGTTCTTTTCTTGGAAAAACTCCTCTATAACTTTATCATCCTGCTCAAAACTAGGCAGCACAGCAAACAAAAGCACAACATCCTTTTGTGTATCAACCTCCTGTTGATTGTGAACCTCTTGTTATGATTGATCCTCACCCATAGGTGATGGTATGGTCTCTTCTTCATCATCAACAAAGAGGGGGAGCTCATCAAAAAAATCAGCCAAGAGCACAGGCTAGGCATCCATTTCTTCCTCCACAACTTGTTGTCCCTCCTCATCACAGTCATCACTCTGCACTGATACCTCAGATTCCTTCCCCTCATCACATGAAATCCCATTTACCATAGGTCCCTACTCAGATACTAGAGTAGCATCCTTGAAAAGACTTGGCATCTGATAGCCAGGAGGCAGAGTCCATTGGGGTATCCTCCACATTTGATCATCTTGAGAGACCAGAGGGGCCTCCTGGGATAAAAAACCTTTTTGAATAGGTTGCTCTTGCGAAGTGGTAGGCTGAATCTCAAGCACAAGCTCTTGAAAGGAATTTTTTGCTTTGA
>MU224273.1:1316103-1327169 GCA_018584345.1 Thuja plicata
GTCTTGATAATCCAGTATAACAAGGGAGTCATCTCAAGGTTGTGGGACCTTATGCTAACTGAGATGAGACCTCCAGATTCTAGGCTGGTTCCTCTTGGATAATCACCTTAACTTGCTCTTAAATAGGAAAGTAAACTTGAGGGGAAAAGGGGTAGAAGGATTGCATGGAAAGGGAAATGACTGAAAGCAAACTACCTACTAGGTGATGCACCGAAATTGACATGAAAGCATAACACACAGAAGATAAAGCCCTGGATCAACTTGACTTTGAATTGGAGGTAAAACACAAATCTCTTGTATAGGCATGCATAAATATTTCATAACCAGGTCATGATGAAACTAGTTAAGGGGAAAGACTTTCACAGTTAACAGCTCAAACATAAGACACGAGCTACAACCTGCAAGAAAACATACTCTTCTATAAGTAGATGCTATAAAGGGACAGAATTAAGAGGAAATAAAATCTTTCTCAGTTAACCCATCTACCATCTACAACACATACAAACAAGCAGAAAAGAGACAAGGGTGACACAACTCAATAAATTGGTTCCAGGAATTCAAACTTTGCATATTATCTCTCAAAATGAGTTACAAATTCTATTTGCCTCTGTTAGGAACTTAGAACAAGTTACAAAACAAGCAAGTCAAAAAAGAAGAAGAACTGGTGATAATGAGTCTTGAACTCATATTTATACAATTTCAAAGCCAACTGCATTTTTGGCCAGCAATAACTTCTTGATCAGATCTTTTAGCTTGTCCAACCACCGCTTAGCTCTGAAAGTCATCCCTTCAAAATATCAACATAAATGCTCCTCTACAGAAATGGTCTTATCCTCTAGAAGAGTCACAAAGTCTCTGAATTACAATAACTGTTCTGCAGCCCCCCAAAATTCATCCGCTGACCTCTTCAAAAATCTGATCTTTCATTTGTAAAATATCTGATTTCTATTGTCTGAGAGAATATCTAATCTTTATGGCACGTGAAAATATGATCTTTTCCTTTGTTTACATTTTTAAATTCTGGGAAAAAATCGTAGACTTGTACATATTTCACTCAGAAAATGGCTAAAATTGGCAAACAGCACCTCCTCCTTCTTTAATCACTCACTCGCAGTCTCTCATGCTCTATTTCTATCTTCTGTGTGAGTTAGCGACGCATGTCTCTCCTTACCCTCAGTCACAAGCTCACGAGATGATCTCTGGTAACACTTTCTTTTTTGGCGACTGAGCGCCATCGCACGCTCACAGGTTCTTTTTCCTTTGGCCAAAAACCGCAACGACTGAGTGATGAGTTTATCTTTTCCTTTGGTCGCCAACTCGCACGCTGTCTTCCCTTTATCCTTATTTCTCGGCAACTACGTGATGACCCCTTACTTTTGTTAATCACACACTCGCAGGTGCCTTTTCTTTCATCTGCAATGACTGGCGACAGAGCGATGATGTCTTCTTTTAACTCGTCGCAAGATCGCGAGCCCCTTGTGATTCATTCAATTTGATCAGCGACTACGCAATGATATTATCCTTCAGCTTGTCACCTATTCATGAGCTACATTCAGTTCACCTTTATCCATTGGTGACTAAGCGATAGTGTTGAACAATCACTTAGTCTCTTAGTCGCGAGCCGTTATTCTCTACTTACATTTCATGCACGAGTGCGCAACCATACACTTCTTCCTTCCAGTCACTCACCCACAAGTTGCCTTCTCTTTCACCTCATTACTCGGCGACTACGCGATGACCATTCCTCCTTGCTCGTTGCTAACTCACGAGCTACTTTACCTTGATCATCATTGCTCGGCGAGAGAGCGACAACTTGCTTTTTTGCTCATCGCGTACTCGTGAGCTCCCTTTCCTTTATCCAAACTGCTCGGCGACTGCCTGACGGTGTCTTTCTTTAACTCGTCACATGGTCGCGAGCTGGCATTCTATCATCTAAAAACATTAGTGGGTGTGCGATGAGTACTCCTATCACCTTGGTCGCTCGATCACGGACCCTTAAGAACCGTGAAAACCATATGTGCGAATGATCGAATGCAACTTCAAATCAGCATGTTACGCCTTATCGTGCACTCGTACTACACAAAACACATGAGTTAGAACCTATGCGAGTAGGCAATGACCTTAATACGACCTCGTCGCGCACTCACGCAACTAAAACATTGACTGCCATGAGATATCGTGACTGCGGGATACACGCCCTAAATGACTCATCGCCCACTCGCCGAACTTAAAGACCTTGACCTAGACTGACCACGATTGTGCAATGACTCATTTTTTCCGCTCATCACCCACTCATAGATGGAACATGACTACTCAAAAATAGATCACGATTGCGCGATGACTGCGATTTGTAGCTTGTCGCGCACTCGCGCAACTTAAAGACCTGACATAAAAATCGATGCGACTGTGCGATGAGACAAAAGAAAGATTTGAAAAGGGAGGTGACCGCTTTTCTCTCTTTTTGCACGGTAAATACAGGATTTAAAATCAGAAAGCACGGTCAAATGCATAGGATGGAAAAATTGGGCAATAGATACTTAAGAGGGCTAGCTTCTTTTTAATCTCAGCAGCTATTGCTTCCAACTCAGCATTTTCCAATTTCTTGGAAAGTTCTTCCTTGACTCTCTTAGCTTCTTCTAACTAAATATCTTCCTGTGACATCCTACTTAAAGAAACCTCCTTTGGTTTTGGTTCTTCAATATTGATACTAGATGTCTTCTTCTTTCCCTTATTATTAGGGTCTTGAGTAACAAAGATTTGGCGAATGACAGGTTTCTCTTCAACCCTCTCAGGCTCTTCAACATTATTCATTTCCATTTGTCTCAATATTTTCCTTTTTAAATGATCAACCTTGATTTGTTTATGGCTTATCTGATCTTCCTTTTCTTTGTTTCTCTGTTGTGTGATGATAAATTTCTCTTGGAGTTTTCTCTCCAATTCAGTATCTTCTTCATTAATAATTTCTAAATCTGGGAGGGTAGTGTCAAATCCCTCATCTCTCTCATTAGGAGAATAATAATCTCCATATGCACCCAATCCCAAGTCTGGAGCCTCTTCATATTCTGATATATTTTCTTCATGACTATGCTACATTGGATCCTCTCTCCTAATGTTTCCCTCTTGTCTCTTATATTGAGGAAGTCCCTTATCATTCTTTCTTTTTCTTGACTGACCTCCTCTAGAGGTAGTTGGAAGTCCATCTTCCATCTTTTCCTCTAGATGTTTTCTCATCCAAGATCTAGTATATATGTTATTCATATTGAGAATGTGTGTATAGGATTATATATATTAATTAGCATTGCTACATAGATCTCTCAGAATCACCACCCAAAACTAGTTGGGAAAATACAACTCTAACCAAAAGGAATATTTTTATTCAATCCTAGTGGAGTCACCAATTTTTTGGATCTTTTCTAGTAGAATATTATATATCAACAATGCTTGACTCTATGAAACCCAAATTCTGATTATGTAAAGAAACAAGTCCAATTAACAAGAATTAAATCTTGATGCAGATTCTAGTGCAATAGATTTAAACTATGTCTACTAACTTGTGATCTTGATTGACGATCGCGAGAACGGATGCCTTCAGCACTATGTACTACACCTGGTCAAGATAGGGACATTGTTCCCTAGCCTCCCTCTATTTATTTCCTACCTTCATGGGTGTGGGTGCAGATGTTCTACTGTTTGGGTGCTTTTGTTGTGCAAGGTGTTCTATTTGGTTCAGGTGTTTATGGATGTTGCATTCATGTCGGGAGGGGCTTCTATTGTCTACAAGGGTGGGGTTTTATAGAGTTTCATCTGTGTCTTATGCCTATTCTTGGGTGTTTTATTTTTCTTCTTTTCCTTGCTTGGTGTTGTTGTTTGGGTAGTTTTGTGGTCTCTTGAGAATCAATGTTTTCTAGGGCTCTCTTTGCTCTATGTTCTATGCATTGACACCTACTCTGATGGCTGCATATGGGACTATCAATTCTTTGACAATTGTTGGGGTTATGGCTTCTCACAGATCTTCTTCTGGGATTATTTTGCAACCGCAAGCTTCAAATTTTGTTTGGGAGAGCTCAAAGTTAAAAAAGGTTAATAGGTGTTTACCTCGTAGTCAAGATGGCCCTATTCTGGTCATTCCTCTAGAGGTAGTTTTGGAACATGTCAAGTACTAGACTAAGCATGCTTTGATCTGTAAGTTTCTTGGGATCTGAATCTCTTTGTCTTCTCTTGAAGCTTGGATCCATTGCTTGTGGTAAATAGAAGGTGTATGGACATTATGTTGGCAAGGAATAGCTACTTTATGGTGGTATTCTCTTGCATGTCTGATCAGGATCATGTCTTTGAGGGAGGCCCATATTCGAGTCAGGCTATTTGTCAAAACTTGGCATATGGGGTTCAATTCTAGAGAGGATCTCCTTTCAAGGGTTCCTGTGTGGGTTTAGTTGTTGCACTTGCCTCTTGAGTTTTTGAGAGAGAACATCCCATGCAAGATAACTTCTTTGTTGGGGATGCCTACTATGATCACACATCAATCCCTCGACAAAAAGGTTATTTCTTTTGCCTGCATTTGTGTTAAAATTGATTTGAATAACCCACTACCAAATTCTTTGGAAATTTGTCTTGGCTCATCATCCTAGGTACAGCAGTTAGACTATGAGTCTTTACCTTTCTGTTGCTGAATATGCCATGAATATGGCCATTTGCAACATATTCTCCCTTAGGCTTTTAAGAAGCCTAGTGGAGGCCCTGAGGGATCTTCTTCCTCCTCATACCTTAAGATGGGGAATGATGGAAAAGAGAAAGCTCGGAGTGAACATGCAGGAAAAGGAAATGCTCAGTCTGACTTTGTAGGAAAAGGGAAAGCCCAGATGAATTCTATAAATAAGGGGAAAGTCTAGGTTAATTCTATAGTTCCTGACAAGGATGGCTTCATTCCTGCTTGGAGTCGAGCTAACTGGAGAGGACATAAGAGACCCTTCTTGGATAGGCAAGCATAGGCATGTTTTAACCTATTTGTGGTGCTAGATAATATGGCCTTAGAGGAAGGTATTCCTCCATGTATTATGTATGATGCAGCAGTTGCAGATAAGGGGACTCATATCCAAGATGCTTCTCTTTTGCACTAGGTGAATGTTGTCCAGCAGACATGTGAAATTCCTATTTGATCTAAGTCTAGTGCCTTGGTGGTTTCCCCTATACCACAAGATAATGACATTCTCCTAGCAGATTTGGTTAAAGATGTGTTTACATCTAGGAAAGGAAAAGGGTCTTCTCTTGCATTAGGTTTGATGCAAAGACCATTTAATAAAGTCTCTTTTGTTACTCCCTCAAAAAGTGGCCTCAAAAGGGATCAAGAGAAAATTCAGCTTATAAGGGATTTATTGGTAGAGTTGGGGGCTGTCAAACCCATGGATGCACATTTTCCCCACTCTACTCAATGATCATTCTCTCAAGGAATGTTAGGGGGTTTAATAGCATCCCTAAAAAAAAATCTATTCATGAGTTGGTCGCGGAGCATTCCTCGACATCCTTTGTATTCAGGAGACTAAAAATTCAGTGGATTCCATGGTCAGCTGTTCTCCAAGTATTTGGTATTTTGGTCAATGTCAATATATTGGTTCCTAGGGGAGCTCTAGTGGCTTGGCTATTTTTTGGGACCCTAGGAAAATTACCCCTCTTTGGTGGCTATCTTTTCATTCTTCTCTTTCTATGGTTGCCTCATTCCTAGAGATGGGGGAATTGATTATGGTCACTAACATGTATGCTCCTATTGATCTCCCTAGAAAGATAAGGCTCTGGGCACATATTCGGTATGTTTGAAGTTATCATCCTTTCTTGCCTTGGATTTTTGGTGGGGACTTCAATTCTATTGTGTGCCTAGAGGAGAAATGAGGAGGTCTTGCTCATTTGGGGCCCTCTTTTGATCTTCTTCATGAGAATATGGATCTCTTACATATTTCTAGTGTCCAACCATGTAATGGGCTCTTTATGTGGAATAATAGAAGGGTTGGGGATGATTCCATTTTAGAACATCTGGATAGATTTCTAGTTTCCTGCTATTGGAATAGTGGTAATCTCTCTCTCTCTCTCTTCTAAAATTCTGGATTGTTGGGGTTATGATCAATGGCCTATCAAGCTCTCTACTAGTTGTGTTTCTATTCCCAAGAATCCCCCTTTTAAGTTTTAGTTAATGTGGCTTCGGGACTCTTCTCTTCATGATTTCATGGTCCAATTGTGGAGAGATGGTGGTCCAGGGTATGACACTACTATGTTCTCTTTTTCTAAAAAACTTTAGTATGTCAAATGAAAGCTGAAAAACTAGAACAGGACTTGCTTTGGTAATCTTCACACCATGAATAAGAGGGCTAAAGATCATCTGGTAGTCATTACCAGGAAGATCCATGATCTTGGCTTCTTAGAAGCTCTTTGCAGATAGGAATCCCAAGCTTCTAGGGACTTAGCTGACTGGGATCTCAGAGAGGAAATTTATTGGAAGTAGAAGGCTCGGATTGATTGGCTTCAGGAAGGGGACAAGAACACTTCTTTCTTTCATAAATTTGTGCAGGGCCGCCGAAATCATAGTTACATTTATTCTCTTGTCAATGTTGATGGCCTCCACTTCACTTCCTCATATGTTGTGTCTAGGGAAGCTATTTGGTTCTACTCTTCTCTTTTCTCTGATGATTCTTCTCCTTCTGATATTGAGGAGAATACTATCTTGTCTTGTATTCCCTCTCTTGTGACCACTGAGATGAATGATTCTCTTATGAGACCGATCTCCCTATCAAAATTGGAGGATGTGGTCTTTAGCATGAGGAAGGGAAAGACTCGTGGGCTTGATGGGTTCCCAGTTGATTTTTTTCAAGAATTTTGGGATATTATTAATCAGGACCTTTTAGCTATGGTTCAAGAATCTTTTTCTAACAAACAAATGCTCAGATCTTTGAATGTTACTTTCCTTGTTCTTATTCTAAAAAAATAAGGGTTTATTCAACTTGATTTCTTCCGGCCTGTCGCTCTGTGTAATGTGGTCTATAAAGTCATTACTAAGTTAATTGTTGAAAGAATTAAAGTTTGCCTTCCCTTGATTATCTCTGAGGAGCAAGGAGGTTTTGTTTCTAGGAAAAAAATCCTTGATGCATTAGTTATTGCCTCTAAAGCCATCCACTCTATGTCTGTTTCTAAAGAGCATTCTATGTTCATCAAGTTGGATATGGCTAACTCATATGATAGAGTTAAATGCGGTTTTTTATGGAAAACTCTTCTTGATTTTGGCTTTAGTTTGGAATGGGTGATATGGATTCTGAGTTTTTTTACTTCTCCCTCCTTCTCAGTGCTTCTCAATGGTGAACCCTCTGAGTCATTTTTGGCCTCTTGGGGTCTTTGACAAGGGGATCCTCTTTCTCCATACCTGTTTATTATTATGGCGGAGGGCCTTGGAAAATTTATTAAATCTCAAGTTTCCCAAAATGTGATACATGCTTGGTGATGGGGAAACACTTTGCCTAATCTTTCTCATCTCCAATTTGTGGATGA
Organism: Thuja plicata; assembly: GCA_018584345.1. Lineage (NCBI taxonomy): Eukaryota > Viridiplantae > Streptophyta > Pinopsida > Cupressales > Cupressaceae > Thuja > Thuja plicata. The sequence continues at coordinate 1,323,631 of MU224273.1, forward strand.
TACTGATCTTGCAGCTAGAGCTTGGATTTGGGAAGCTGAAGATTTTAGGATCACCTTGGATACTTATTTGGCTACTTTTGACCAGCAAAGAAATGACCATAAGTCCTCCATTTATTTCATCAGTACTCCTGGGCCTATTCATCAAAGGATTGCTTCTATCCTCCAATTTCATATTCATTATCTCCCTCTAACTTACTTGGGCATCCCTATTGTGGTGGGAAGACAACCCAGGCTCTTTTGGTAGAACCTTCTTGATAAGTTGCGACATAAGGTTAATCATTGGACTCATAGATGGCTCTCTACAGCTAGAAGGGTGACTCTCCTCCAATCTTTGATTCATAGTCTCCCTACTTATAGAAGCATGGTTCAAGCAGACCTTGTTTACTTTCTTAAGGCATTTGATGCCCTTTCTTGGTAGTTTCTTTAGAGCGGGAACCTACAAAATTCTAAATGGAGCCTTATTAATTGGGATACTGTCTATAGGCCCAAGAAGGAGGGAGGCTTGGGTCTTCGTTCTGCTATCTTGAGTGGCCAAGCTCTTTCTACCAAACTCTACTAATGTTGGTGCTCCAACCAGTCTCATCTCTAGGCTCACATCTTGTCACATAAGTATCTTTGTGCAGTTGATTCTTCTAATATCCCAAGGTTTCCTTTGGAGGATTGCGACTCTATGGTGTTGACTACCCTCAAGAAAGGTCACCTTTCCTAGATTTTTAATAGAGGCTCTGAGGCTCTATTCTAGAGTGATTCTTGGAATGGAAATCCTCCTCTTCTGATCTCTCATCCGCACCTACAAGCTCTCTGTGATTCTTTCCTTCTTGTCGGCTTGGATAAGGTGGCTCATTACAAGGAGGCCTACAATCTGGGCCTCGCTGTTGGTTATAGATGGAAGAATTCTTTTGATTGGCCACCAAGGGGCTCAGTGCGGGATCAAATGGAGCTTTCTTAGATTCTTGCCTCTAGGGACTCTAGCTCTTTGTAGGAAGCTGATGTTCTAGCTTGGGGAGGTGCTTCTTCTAGTAAGTATTGTAATACCTACCCCTTAGTCCACCTTTCTATTTTGGCTGCCGACTCTTTTAAGACCTTTCATGTATGTGATTGGTTATTTCAGATGGTTGTGAGGATATTCATGTGTCACATTTTAGTTTGTTATTGATTCATTACTTAGTGTATTATATCTCATGTTTACATATGATTTATGGTTATTTCGTGATGCTTATGTATATGTTAGGATGTCATTTTGATCATGGTTTTTTGACAATACTAGCCCTAGATTTATATGCACATCGATCATTTTTTATGTTTTGCATTACTGTTTGATGTGCTTGATATGGTATGGGACAGAGTCATAGTTACTTGCTTCGGAAAGATCCACACGATAAACTAGTCTTAACCATTTTTTTCTATATTATATGCATGTATGCTCATCTTTGTGATGATAGGTTTGCAGGTACCGGGCCAAATCTTCCCTGAATTGGTAGGAGTGAGCATGCCCTATCGTAATATCTCAATGGTAAGAGAGGGGAGATAATATCAGGTCCAAATCCATACCCTAAACCCTATTTTTTCCTAAAGATGGACAAGAATCTGATTGACTACCCTAGTGTTTGAATCTATCAAGTGACGTGGATTCGTGAGCCTGTTTGTGTGTCTCGGGTTTTTGTTTTAGTTGATTGTCTGTTTCAGTTGGTTATCTATTTAGATGGGTTTTAAATGGATTAATGATGCTTTTGGCTTGATTTATTTAATGAATATTTATGGTAAATATTAATGTTAATTATTGTACCTATAACAAGGTTAAAACATTGATATATGAAATATATGGCTATTTAATAATTAAATATTAATTAAATACCTATATTTAATTAATTGATTTAATTATTAAGTCTTGATTAAAATAATTGAGATTTAATAGATATTAAATTCAATTAATTATAATTAATTGTGCATAGTTGGATTATTGAATATTACTTTAAGTTGCATGGTTAATTGATTAATTTAATTGAAATATTCTCTCATGCATTTTTAATTTAACACTTTACTTTTATATTCCAAAGTTGATTTTTGCATGCTTTAAGTGAAATTGAAAATAAAGAGTTGTCTTGATTAATAATTAGATAATATATATTTCCTTTAGGGTTTGCACTTTTTGAAAACCTAATTGCTTGGATTATCTATATCTTTGAATTGGAAGCCTTTTTGGAGGTTGTTGAATCAGGGAGAAGGAGAAATCAGGTGATTGGGGTTTTGAGAAAGCTTGGGAGCATTTGTGGATTCTTCTTGCTTGGATTGGTGAATTTGTGCTTCTCATCAGTTATTAAGGTAGGGTCTTCATCTTTTGAATTCTATCTTTCAAATCCCCATCTTCCATGCATCTGAAAAGCTAGGACCCTTTGTGTGATCTTCCTTGTTTGAGTATTTGGTAATTTCATTGATTTAGAATTGAGAAATTAGGATCTTGGTTTCAATTTGTGTTTTCCTCCATGTTTGCATATGAGATCTGTGATTGTGGGCATAAAAGTTCTATTTTTGGGTGTTGATTGCAAATTGGGCATTAGGGTTTTCATGTGGAAGAATTCTATTTTCAAAATTGCCTTAGGGTTTCAAATTGAGGAAAAATGTCTTCCTTGAATGAAATTTTTTTTATTGTGTAAAAGAAATTCCTTCAAACCCTCAAATCTGTGTTTGTCTCACCTTGAAGAGTAGAAAACTTGCCTTCATCAGGTGCTTTCCAAAATTGAGTCCAGATCTGAAAGGAAACAAGAAATTTGAGTTAATTTGCATGCTTGAAAACAAGAAAACTCTTGTTGAAATTGTTAATATTGAAATTAGAGTATTGTTCTTGTTTTTATCATTTTATATGTAGGGGAAAAGAAAAATCCCTCTTTATCTTATTTAGATCCTTGGTTGAGGAAGAAATCCTTTAATATTTAAAAAAAAAAAAAGCTTAATCTATTTACTTATGAAAAGGAAAGATTTTAACTTATTATTAGTATTGTTGAAAATTTAATAAAAAGAAAAAAAGGGCTTGTTGGTTTTTATTACAAAAAAATAAAGATTGGTTTTTTATTTATTCTCACCAGTATAAATAAATAAAAGGAAAATAAAATACATTTGTTATATATATATATATATATATATTTGAACCTAAATCAAATTCTTAAAAAAAACCAAAGGAAAAAGAAAAAGAAAAAAAAAGAAAAGGGTTTTAAAAAAAAAGAAAAAGCATTTTTAAAAAAAATTTAAGTAAATGTTATGGGGAGGCGGGGGCCACCACACCCCCAGCCCCCTCGTGGGACCGGCTGTCACGTGGAACCCACATCAGTAGGCCCGCGGGGGCTACGGTTCCCACAGCCATAGTGGACCGCGGGACTGTCCGCGATACCCACTGTATAGTGGGTCGCGACAATCCATGGTACCCACTGTCGTGTGGGGCCCACGTGGTTGGGGCCGAAACCCCCCCTCCCCGACTTTAAAGTTTTTTTTTAATTAATTTAAATTTTATTAAACTTTAGTTTAGTTTAAATTAACTTTAATTT
>MU224273.1:1327456-1365610 GCA_018584345.1 Thuja plicata
TATATATATATATAATGTTGGTAGCATTAATATATATATTTATAGATATCAAGAGATTTTATTTTATCTTTAATGGGTGTTTTAAACACATGTTGTATTTTAGATTTGATTTAGTAATTATTAAATTAGGTTAATTTATATTTGAGAAAATTTATAAAGTAACCTATAGAGGCTTTAATTTGCATTTCTCCATTGAAATTTAATTATAGTGGTGTTAGTAGTTTTAATAGATAAATGAATTTGCATAACTAGGGTTATAAATTTGTTTATTGGTGTGTTAGCTCTATATTTGATTAGATCTCTCTGAGATTGTGATTGTCATATCAAGATGTATGTTGGACGTTACTGATATGGTATATGGTTTTGTTCTTCGTTGTGTGGAATTGTGTATTCCTTGGTTATCTGTTTGGGACTAGTGGATCCTTAGGGTGTTGTACCCGTGCATGTTGGTTTATTGTTGCCGGTTCCTTTCTGTATGATTATTGTGGGATTTGTTTCTGCATGGTGTCTTGTGAGTGATTTCTAGTGCATGTCTTTATTATGTTATGTTGGTTTGATAGTCCTTTATGACCCTAGTATTACTGAACTTCTGTTATGTGATCTATTGAGAGTTCCTCATATTGTTATGGTTAATGGATAACTAGTAGTTACTATATGAGTAGGAACCTGTTTATGAGATTTATGAGATTATATTTGACCTTTAGCTTAGGGGGTGGTTAGTTAGGTGCATCTTAGGGGAGTGGCTTACAATAGGATTTCGGGGCCCAAAGAGGCTAGTCTAGGGTGACCTATCGTAAGCTGTTAATAAGTGATAACTTAATAATCAAACTTGGGGTTTACATTAATTAGAAGATTGCTCATGATGCGTCGCTCATGCCTTGAGTGCTTGTAAAGACTAAGGATGGGAATGGGATGATACCTAGAGAGTAGGTGTGATTAAATTCCTAATCTTCATGAGAGTGTATTCTAGTTCTGCATGTGTTATGTTGAGGGTCTGGGGTCCAGAGTGGCCAGTCTAGGGTAACTCTAGTGATTGACCATGTGATGACACTCCCATAGATTGTATCCTAATTCTCCTCCATAGGTCTTGTTTTACCTTTTATGGTTGTATCTTTGTGACTTGCTGATTTGGATTCAGTATATGGTCTATGTTGGTGTTTTGGGTTATCTTATGTATGTTCTTGTATATTTGGATGATGTACCTTTGTTTGTATCTTGGATTTCCAGTTGTTTTGATCTTCTCATCCTTATACTTTTTCTTTAGTATTTTTTGATTGTGTTCCCATGTGTAGGCCTGATCTTATCTCCTTAGCATGGTGGGAGTGGAACTTTGGTTCCACGAGGTCGGGTGGTAGTGATTCTTATTACCATTGAGACCCGACAGTTCTTCTTCATCCTTGGATGATATTTTATGTAGTCCTATCTTCTAATTTTTATGGAGACTGGGTCAGTTTCATGAGTTATACTTTTGTAACAATATGTGTATATTGGTTGACATCCTTTGGAGGATGTATTGTATTGTATTGATATGTATTATTGCATACCCTACGACTTGTGCAGTGGATGTTGATTAGGATGTATACCTTTGGTATCAAATGTATATGTGGTCTTATTATATGAGATGTACATTATTGGAATCACTTTTTGTATCCTTTAAGTTAGTTCTTTATAGTTTTTTTGTAGATTATTTTGCTTAAGTAATTCTATGTTAAGGAACCCTTGAGAATTGTATCTTGTTTGAGTTGTACTTATGTGCATGTCATGTACTTCATTGTATTTCTTCTGCATTGTTGTCATTATTGTTTGTAAACATTTTAAAAAAATTATCCTGTTAACTTAGTGTCATGTTTAGGTTAGTTCTACTGGGTTCCCTAGTGGGGCATTACACTTGGTATCAGAGCACACATTTCTACAATAGGAGCTCTGGTAAAATTGTGTGCCCATTAGAATGGTTAGTAGTGCATGTGAGCACACATCTCCTCGTGCCTTGAGAGTCATTATTCATGATCTCTTATTCATCTATGTGGTTCTTCCCACTTGATTTGGGAGTGATGTTTGTTCTTGGTTGTTATATGTGGATACCTACTGAGGCTCAAATTGTGATAGGATCTGTGATTAAAACTCAGGGTATCTAGTCTTATCATTGCTCATGAAGTTCGTAATCATCTATAGGAGTATTTTGATAGTGGGAAGATGGCTTGCTTCTTGTGGTCTTGTTTGGTTTGTATGTATGAAGACTTGGTGATGGTCATTTGACTGCCTCCTCTATTATAACATGATAGTTGATGTATGTTGTATGTGATATGTTGTGGTGATGGAGTCCTAGTTTGAAGAACTCCTTGTTGCTTATTTTATTTCTCTTTGAGTGACTTGTGATTTATCTTGAGTGACCTATTTATTTTCCCTATGAGTGTGACGTTATTGATCGTGTATGATTAGACTTGTATGTTATATTGAATTGACTTTAATTGAGATATATGAGTTGTACTATGTGAGTGTTGTAAATCAGCTTGAGATTATGATTGATTATGAAATTGTAAAGTAAATTCTTGCTTGTTCAATTATTGTGCATTGTTTAGAAATATATATCATTCATTAGGAGTGCATTAACATATTTAGAGTTGTACCTCATTATTATAGATTGATTGGGTAAAGGACCTAAGTCCCCAAGTAAAATTATCCATTGCATCCATAGTAGAACCTTTAACCTATTTTTATCTGTTGATGGGAGTTTGTGACCATATCCCCCAACAGATGTAATTTGTCATTGGGTACCGGGGTACCGGCCAACTTCTCCTGTAAAGGTTGTCTGTAGAAATGAGATTTTTTGGGCCTTCAAGCATGTGAGAGTCAAGTCTTGCCAGTGTGGGATCTTAGTTGGGAGTGTGACTATTTTGTTCGGGGGGATAGCTGGTTATCTTGCCTTGTCTACTTCAGGGATTTAGGTGAGTGGGGTTTCCTGCAAGCATCTGTTAGTTTACCAAATAAACTTCAAAAGATAGGGCAGAGTTAGAAGTAATCCATCTATCTGTAGTCATGCAAATAAATTCAAAACATCAACAAAGCTCTAAACTGCTACACTAAAATAATGAATGCGTGCACAACCATCAGTTCATACGTATTCAATAGAAAGGGAAAAGAAGGTCATTAATCTACTTTAAATATTAGAGAAAGGGACATAAGAAACATATAGAACAAAAGTATTAAATTAGAGGTTGAGAGACCAACAACAGCATTGCCAAAATCCTTCTTTCTTCATTAATGGTGTTCCAGCATCACTGGTGAGTACATCCACAACTCTAGGGGAGCATCTATCTAGTGAAAGATTCTAAAGACTAAGGAGCATTGTGCTCTACAACTACTAGAAATGAGAGCTGAAAATTCTATAGCTATGGACTGCAAAATCATCAATTTCGCTGACCATTGGAATAAGGTCAGACTCATTACTTATACACAATTCTTCCCTAAAACTAACCTAACTTACTTTACAGTGAAACAATATAATACAATTTATGGTGGCCGATACTACCTGCACCACGCTACAAAGACCTTGAGATAAAAAAGGTCTGACATGTCAGAAGAATGAGACAAGAAAAAAGGAGTGGAAGAATCAGCCTCGAGAAGAGAGCCAGAGGGAAAATAGAAGAAATTCAATCCCCCGGGGATCGTGGATACATGCCTCATTAAAGAAAGAGTGGCTCACAGTCCCTGATGCACCAAGTATTCAATATTTGAGTGATGCTTTGGGAAGACCACCTATCAGGACCATTATTCAAGCTGGCGTGCCTTGCTAGAGTCACCCGAACTTAGACACCCTTATTAACTACTTTGAAAGTGACCAGTCAGCTTTGAGAACTGGGACATAGGTTACTTTAAAGAATACAAGAATATTGGATCCGGAACTCTGGGATCCAGAAGCTTGCATTACCAAAGAATGAACAAATAAAAAATACACTGCATGTTAATCATCTTCGCAACCCAGAGAATTTTATTGTTCCTTAGTATCATTGAAGGTTTCCAAGAGCCAGGCAATTCCATCTTCATCAATTTCCTTGAGGCCGGCCCAATGATACTTGGCCACCTCCACCTGTTCGCCTAGATCTGGAGCATTTGCTTTAAATTTTGTGGCCATCTTTTCCACTTCATAACCTTGGAGCACCATGCGAGTTATCTATGTCATTTTTACTCCATCTATTCCCTCCAGGGATTGATACCGAGATTCCATTAGTTTTTTGAATTTTCCCACGACGTATTCCTCCAGAGTACATGTTTCAGTACTGAAGGGATCAACTCCGGAGACCTTCAAAATGAATGACTTGTATAAATTAAAATAATATTGAACTTCCTAGAATTTTTCATGCAAGGCCCCTACCAGTTTCTTCATTACCTCCAATGTGAGGTCAAGTCTAGAGTGTTGGGTCTGGAAAAAGTCAAAATACTCCTCTCCCAAAATCCCACCCTCGGAGATAACTTCCTCCCTGATGTTGATGAGTTCTCCTAACTCAGCCTTCCATGCTTCATAATTTGCAATATCTCCCTCCAAGAAAGAGATGGTAGTTTCATCTCAGTGAATGATATTGCTAGCCACATATAGGTCTAGGAGTGTGGACACTAGGAAACATCGAACGTTTCCCACCTGTTGGTGTGAGTGTTCCAAGGGCTTGCTTGCACAATTAACTAAGAAGATATTCTTTGTCTTCTTCAAGGATCCTAATCTCCTCTAGGTCCTTATTAGGCTTAGGTGATTAACTAATTCCTAGTCCCACTCTTCTCCAAGAGTCTCACACTTGTGCTTCACCTTTGAAAGACTAACATCCTAGTAGTTACTTCACTTCCTCTCCTACACTTAGAAGGATCTAAGAGTCAACTCCACTCTAACATGCATGAATCATTACAAGGGTTTCCATCATCACGTAGACATTCCATCTAGCCCCATTCGACTCCATTTGAGAGGATCTCTTGACCCTTTTCAATCGAGTTCAAACTTTAGTCTCAAAGAGGCCTAATTGGGCTTGTTTCCCTTGTAGCCTTTCACAGTGACCTTTTCCTATTTCTTACAAAACCTTTCCAAAGAACTTGAAAATCTAAAACCATATTTAGATGCCCTTTATCATTTTGCACAAGATTTTGAAATTTTTAGTCACGTATACCCTCCGTTCATAGGATTCCTACAATCTAGGTCCAATAGGGCTAATAGGCCTAATTTCTAGGACTGCCTGCCACTTAATTGAAAACTTACTCAAAACTTGGTCTCAGTGATTGGTATGAACTCAACCATCACAGTATGTTAGGATAAGACTAAACCCTAACTAGAACTATACTTAGTTTGTACTGTAATTTCTTCCCCTATATGAAACATGCCAATTCTTCTATCCTAAACCACTATTCGGGCACTGTCAGCTCGCCTAGGGCTTAGTAGTAAAAATAGATCTCCATTATTCTAAGACTCCTAATCCTAAAAATATTTACACTAATGACTCCCATAACATATCCATCCACCCTTAGGTGTTTCCCATGACTAGATTTCGTGGGGGAGCCATGAACTACCTGACTACTCAGGACAGGACCAGTGGACTCACTAAACACAAAAAAATTTAACTAAGACCTTATACTATCTCAAAATGACTAACTTACTGAATCAAAAATGTTTGTAAATATCATAGGAACACAAAACAACCATTGGTTCAAAGCTTTCAATCCATAATATGGCACTGTCACAATGAAATGCACAGGTTTCTCAGATAACTCAAATTGCAGACTGTATTGCTCCTTCCAAACTTGTTACAATGAATGACTACCTCTGAGATTTGAGTCCTTGGGTAACATTAGATTCCATCTCCATGATTCTAGGCCTTTTTGGTTGATTCCCCACTCCTAGTTTGTAGGGGGATCCAAGGTAACCATGTTGCATGCAACATTTGCAATTATTGCAATTGTTGTCATGACAACAATTTAGGAACTTTTGGCATCTTTTCCATTATGCCTTCTCCCTAAGTTTTAGGACCTCTAACCTCTTCATTTCGAGGATCCAAGATCATTAAAGGCCTTAAGGCATCTCTATGTCCTCATTTATGTGTTTAGGACACATTCATGACTCAAATCCACTATTTAGCAACTAAGCCTAAGAAATTGAAAAACTACTAACAATGGCTATTGTTTTGACCTTATTCCTAATGACTAACTCACCTAGCCCACATTTACATGACCTTCTAAGGTCTAGAATCAACCTAACTATCTTTACTTTGCTAATGTCAAGTACAAGCCAAAAATGAGTAAAACATGGAGGTTAGCCTAGGTGTGCTCCTGCACCATCCTCCCCAAAACAAAAAAATCAATCCACCCTTGGATTGAGGATTCTTGGATCAATCCCCATCTTCTTTAACTTTTATTCTTTGACCCATACTGCATCAGCATCTGTTTGACCATGCTTCCTTATCAAGTGTTCCTTGTATGCTTTGGTTCAATTTTGTTTGTAGACTCTAGTATCTAGTACACTATAAGCTCTTATGACTATAGTAGAGGGTAATTGGAGGTCTTCCACATCTCTAATCACTTCCTTGAGATTCTAATCCATGTCTTGTTGTGGTCCTTTGTAATGGACTAAGTCTGCAATGTTAAAAATAGATGACAGTCCACTGTCTTCCGGGAGCTCAATTTTGAATGCATTATCACCAAACTTAGCTAAGATAAGACAGGGACCTATCCTCCTCATCTGCAACTTGTCAGGGAATCCCTTTTGAAGTCTTGATTTTTTAAGATGCACCATGACCATGTCTCCAACATTGAACTGAATTGTTCTCCTACTCTCATCATCCTTGGTTTTATGTTTCAAGGTGTTCTTTGTCAAAGTTTTCAGGACTGTATCACGGATCTCCTACATTGCATAAGAAAAATCATCTACATATCCACTTACCTTCACTCCATCCTTCGATTCTCTCAATTCATAGACTCCTCTAGGATGTAATCCATATACTATCTCAAAGGGGCTCTTCCCAGTTTATCTATTGATGGTTTCATTGTAGGCATACTCAGCCTGTCCAATCAATTGATCCCATTGCTATCCATATTCCTTTGTCAAGCATCTTAGTAGATTTCCAAGGCTTCTATTCACCACTTCAGTCTGACCATCAGTTTGGGGATGGTAGGCAGACCCAAAGGATAAATTAGTGTCTAATCTTTGCCAAAGAGTCTTCCAAAAATGACTCATAAATTTGGTGTCTCTATCAGACATAATGCTCTGAGGTAACCAATGGATTCTTACTATCTCTTTGAAGAAGAGAGAGGCTATTTGGCTGGCATCAATAGTGGTCTTGCATGGCACAAAGTGAGCCATCTTACTGAATCTATCCACAACTACATAAACACTAGCAATGCCTTGTCTTGCCTTGGGTAACCCAACTACAAAATCCATGCTCAATCAATACCAAGGCCTAGTGGGAATAGGTAGTAGTTGGTAAAGGCCAGCATTTGAAGAAGTACCCTTAGCTCTTTGACATACAATGCAGTTCTCCACATACCTCTTAACATCAAGGTTCATTCTCGGCCAATAGTAGAACCTTTGAACAAGTTCTTGGGTCTTAGTGATCCCAAAGTGACCACTCAATGCACCACTGTTCTTTTCTTTGATTAAGTTCTCCCTAATAGACCCTCTAGGGACACACAACTGATTTCCCTTGAAAAAAATATTACTTTGCAAAGTTTGTTCAACATATTTACTATGAAAATGGTTTTTGTATTCAGCACATACCTTATAAATGTCTGCAAAATCCTCGTCATCAGCATATAGATCTTTGAAATGATCTATTCCCATGCTCTTCAATTGAATCTCTTGGATAGTGAGAGCTCTTCTAGACAATGCATCTACTACTTTGTTGAGTACTCCTTTCTTGTGCTTGATATTAAAGGTGTATGCTTGTAGATATTCCACCCATTTCATGTGCTTGTGGCTCAAATTTTCTTGAGAATTTAGAAAACTTAAAGCTTGATTGTCTGAATAGACAAAAAACTCTTTGGGCAGAAAATAGTGCCTCCACTTTCTCAAATCTTGAACCAATGCATACATTTCTAGATCATAAGAAGAATACTTCTTCTTTTCTTCACTCAACTTCTCTGAATGAAATGCTACTGGTCAACCCTCTTAGCTTAGGACAACCCCAATAGCTATGTTGCTTGCATCACACTCAATAGTGAAAATATTCTCAAAGCTTGGAAAGAATAACACAAGTTGGGTAGCAATATTTTCCTTCAACAACTCAAATCTCTTGTTGGCTTATTCATTCCATGCAAACTTGGTCTTCATTCCTCCTTTGATTGTGTCCAACATAGGAGCACAAATAACACTAAACTGCCTTATAAACTTCCTATAATACTAAGCAAGGCCATGAAAACTTATTACCGTTGTTGCTGTCCTTGGAGTAGGCCAATTCATGATGGCTTCCACTTTACTCTTTTCCAATTTTAGATTGCCATGAGAGAGTACAAATCCTAGGTACACTAGCTCTATTTTGATGAACTCACACTTTTCCAAGTTAATCATTAACTTCTCTTCATGTAGCTTCTTGAGTACTAATTCCATATTCTTGAAGTGTTCCTTTCTTGTCTTACTAAAGATGAGTATATCATCCAAGTACACCACTACAAACTTGCCAATGTGGTCTTTGAGTACTTCATTCATCAACCTCATAAAGGTTGATGGAGCATTTGATAGGCCAAATGGCATGACTAGCCATTCATATAGCCCTTCAATAGTCTTGAAGGTTGTCTTCCATTGATCTCCTTCATTCACCCTTATCTGATGATATCCACTTTTTAAGTCTATCTTTGTGAAGTATCTTGCACCTCCTAGACAATCCATCAAGTCTTCTATCCTAGGGATAGGGAACCTATATCTGATAGTGATCTTATTAATGGCTCTAGATTCAGTACATAATATCCAAGTACCTCCTTTCTTAGGGGCTAGGAATATGGGTATAGCACAAGGACTAATACTCTTCCTTATAAGACCTTATTCTAACAACTCTGGAATTTGCCTAGCTATTTCCTCATTCTTTTGAGGTATCATCTTGTAGGCTATCTTATTAGGTAGGGTAGCTCTAGGTATGAAGTCTATCCTATGACTTATGGCTCTTGTAGGGGGTAATTCTGATGATTTTCCATCACTTACTATGCCTTCATAAGTCTGCAACATACTTTGTATCTCCTTAGGTATCTCTAATTTCTTGTCTCCTTTTTCTTCATTCTTTTCTCTTGGTCTTAGCACCAATGCATAGCCAACTCCTTCTCCTTCTTCCATGGCTTCTATGAATTCCTTTTCACTCACCATTAGCACATTAGGACCTTTTGTCTTCACTTCTACATCTTCTAATAATGACTAAATTTTGAAATTCATATTTTCCTTCTTAAAACTATAGGAGTTCTTCACTCCATCATGGATAGCTTGGAGGCCAAATTGCCATTTCTTGCCTAGGAGCAAGTGACATGCATCCATGGGAAATACATCAAATAGTAATTTTTCCTTATATCTCCCTATAGAGAACTCCACCCATGCTTTCTCATTCACTAAGACTTTGTCCCTTATTAAGCCATGTTATCTTGTAAGGATGAGTGTGAGGTATCCTTGTCATGTTTAGATTGCTAACTACCTCCTCTAACACAATATAAGCAGTAGACCCTGATTCAATGATGACTCTACATACTTTACCCATCACCTTACATTTGATTCTAAAAAAATACCTCCTTTGGCTTGGCTCCTCCTTAACTGGCTCCTTGATCAATGTTCTCCTCATCATGAGGTTCTCACCTTCCTCTGAATTTAATGGCACTTCAAGATGTTTATCAGCTTCATTTGTGTCTTCTTGAACCAGATTAGTCCTCTTGTTACCTCCTTGAGAAGTAATACCCCTCTCTGAACACCTATAGGTAGGGTGCCCTATTTGATTACAATGGTAACATTTCATATTGGCAAAGTAGCTGCCTCTTCCTTTTCCACCACTTCTACCTCTGAAACTTGAGTTCCTTCCTCTACTACCTCTACTAGAACTTCCTTTTTGCTGCTCATTGTATTTGAATTCTCCTTGTGTCCTTGATTCTGAACTCCTTCCCCCATAGCCATCTCTTTTCCCTCTACTATCTCTTCCTCTACCTCTTCCTTTAGAACTTTTTTCTTGTTTTCTTTTTCCTTTCTCCTCTATCTTCAAGGCCATTTGATAGCATTGGAGGATAGTTTTGAAGTTCACAAGACTCATGTCTTCTTGAATAGACCATTTGAGTCCATTCATATACCTAGCTAGCTTGATGCTTTCATCTTGAACCACTTGTGACCTTAAGAACAACTTTTGGAACTCTTCAGTGTATGCTTGGACATCCAAATCTTTTTGTCTGAGGTTATGTCTTCTTCTATGTACCTTAACCTTCAAATCATCAGGCAAGTAAGTCTTCTTGAACTTAGTCACCATTCCCTTCCATGAGACTATAGGACTCTTTCCTTCTTTCTCCCTTTCAGTTTGAACAAACTTCCACCATGTGAGAGTTGATCCTCTCAACCTTGACTTGGCCACACTCACTTTTTGGGCCTCTATGATACCATCACATTCGAAGTGGTTCTCTATACTGTCAATCCAATCCACAACTGAATCAGGATCCATTTGTCCACTAAAAAGTGGTACACCCTCCGAAGCTTTGCCACTTAAATCCTTCAATGCCTTTAGGAAGGGTTCTTGGTCACTGAAAGGGTCAAGGGTTGGATCTTCCTCTTCTAAATCCACTCCCTCTTCCCTTTCTTCTTATTCTTCTTTCTGATCTATCTTATCTGTCATCTTCTCAGCTTTCTCTTGGACTTCTCCTAAGAGTTACTCCATTTGAAACAACCTTTCTCTTAACAACTTGTTGTCTTCTTCTTGTTCATTCACCTTTTTGGCTAACTCAGTGTTAGTCACCATGGCTTTGTCTTTTACTAATACAAATGGTGTATTCTCTCCAACTGATTTAGTAGGATGAAACATCCACCACAAGCCTGATCTCAATCAAGATTTGATACCAATATGGTGTGAGTGTTCCAAGGGCTTTCTTGCACAATTAACTAAGAAGATCTTCTTTGTCTTCTTCAAGGATCCCAATCTCCTCTAGGTCCTTATTAGGATTAGGTTATTAAATAACTCCTAATCTCACTCTTCTCCAAGAGTCTCACACTTGTGCTTCACCTTTGAAACACTAACACCCTAGTAGTTACTTCACTTCCTCTCCTACACTTGGAAGGATCTAAGTGTCAACTCCACTCTAACATCCATGAATAATTATAGGGGTTTCCATCATCATGTAGAAAGTCTATCTAACCCCATTCAACTCCATTTGAGAGGATCTCTTAACCCTTTGAAATCAAGTTCCAACTTTAGTCTCAAAAAGGCCTAATTGGGCTTGTTTCCCTTGTAGCCTTTCACAGTGACCTTTTCCTATTTCTTGCAAAAATTTTCCAAAGAACTTGAAAATATAAAACCATATTTAGATACCCTATATCCTTTTACAAGATATTTTTAATGTTTGTCTCCTATACCCTCCGTACATAGGGTTCCTACAATCTAGGTCCAATAGGGCTAATAAGCCTAATTTCTAGGACTGTCTGCAACTTAATTGAAAACTTACTCAAAACTTGGTCTCAGTGATTGGTATGAACTCAACCATCACAGTATGTTAGGATAAGACTAAACCCTAACTAGAACTATACTTATTTTGTATAGTACTTTCCTTCCCTGCATGAAACATGCCAATTATTCTATCCTAAACCACTAATCGGGCACTGTCAGCTCACCTAGGGCTTAGTAGTAAAAATAACTCTCCATCTTTCTAATAGTCCTAATCCTAAACATATGTACACTACTGACTCCCCTAACATATCCATCCATCCTTAGGTGTTTCCCATGGCTATATTTCATGGGGGAGCCATGAACTGACTGATTGGTTAGGACATGACCAGTGGACTCACTAAACACAAAAAATTTAACTAAGACCTTATACTATCTCAAAATGACTAACTTACTGAATGAACAATGTTTTTAACTATCCTAGGAACACAAAAAAATCATTATTTTGAAGCTTTCAATCCATAAGATGGCACTGTCACAATAAAATGCACGGGTTTCTCAGAAAACCAGAATTACAGACTGTATTGCTCCTTCCAAACTTGTTACAATGAATGACTACCTCTGAGATTTGAGTCCTTAGGTAAAAATTAGATGCCATCTCCATGATTCTAGGCCTTGTTGGTTGATTCCCCACTCCTAGTTTGTAGGGGGATCCAAGGTAATCGTGTTGCATGCAACATTTGCAATTATTGCAATTGTTGTCATGACAACAATTTAGCAACTTTTGGCATCTTTGCCATTATGCCTTCTCCCTAAGTTTTAGGACCTCTAACCTCTTCATTTTGAGGATCCAAGATCATTAAAGGCCTCAAGGCATCTCTATGTCCTCATTTATATGTTTAGGACACATTCATGACTCAAATCCACCATTTAACAACTAAGCCTAAGAAATTGAAAAACTACTAACAATGGCTATTGTTGTGACCTTAGTCCTAATGACTAACTCACCTAGCCCACATTGACATGACCTTCTAAGGTCTAGAAAAAACCTAACTATCTTGACTTGGCCAATGTCAAGTACAAGCCAAAAATGAGTAAAACATGGAGATTAGCCTAGTTGTGCTCCTGCACCACTTGTTCAGTGACCCAATCATGCACTGCCTACACCTTTCTTTTCATGCCTCTTAATGTATCTATGTCACTCTGAGGGAATTGTGCTCCAGATGTAGAGACCTCCAGGGAAATGGAAGTAATGGGTTGTACGAGCTCTATCAGCAACCCCATAAGATTTGCATTTTTTCTTTCTTTGCCCTGAATTTCAGGGCCTTTTTTTCATAGCAGGCCTCCACCACTTTGGTTGCTTCCTTTAATAGGTCCAATTTACCCTATTTCCCTCTCTTCCCCAGAGATATTTTTGTGATGGCATATTCTTTGACCTTTATCGTTGCTTCATCTGCCTCTAGGGTAGGTGTTGCGATCACCGTGACTGTATCTCTGCCCAACCCAGTCTGAAGAGTATGTAATATCTAGGCCTTCTTTGCCTTAGGACGATCTTGTTCCTGTGCCATCATCTCCACTAGGGAGAGATGGGCCTTGGGTGTTATTGGGGCCTTTCTCTTTTGGGACTCCACCAACCATTGTGGTGCTAGGGGTGGCCTTGTAGCCATAATTTGTTCTTGAAGTTCCCCTCTGGGGTTTTGTTGTGCCTCCATGGTGTTCCAAGCCATTTCTGACTCCTTCCCTATATCCTCGAGCTCACCAAAAATATTTACCTCAGTCATACTTGTGTCATTTTCCCTGATGTCTGCCTCGTTAGCAGCATTAGGATCAACATCTATTTCTCCTGGGTTTTGTTTCCCACCTGGCTACTCTTCTTCATTGGCCTCTTCTACCAAAATGTTCTCCCCAGTTGGTGCATTTTCTGGAGGTGGTGGAGGTATCAGGCCAAGAGTCAGAATTTGGGATGTTGTAATTACCTCACCAAATGTTACCCTTGGAGGCGATGTTTGGAGAATGGTAGTTGTGTCTATGATTAGTCCCGTGGGTCTAGTTTCTCCAACCAATACCAATTTCTCATCTTGTGCTTGGTTGCTCTCCACGGTCCCTGCAACCTGTTTCTCTAGGATGTCAGAGATATCTACTTGTTCTTGTTCTTTTTCTTTTTCTACCTGGGCTTCCTGCTCTTGGGAAGCTTCTTGTTCTGGGACTTCTCCTTCTTGTGTGGCGATCTCTTTTGTTGCCCTCCTGATGTCTCCCTGCAAGTTCCCAAATTCATCAGTCCCAAATACGTCATCAAACTCACCATGTGGAGGGGAGGCCTTCAGGATATCTTTGGGTTCTCTATCTGGCTCTAGAGAGTTAGAAGAAATGATCTATATTTCTGGGATTCTTGGCATCCAGAGTTCTAGCTCCACCTTTGGTTGAGGGTTAGCTTTCTTCTTCTTCCTTATCACCAATGGGGGCCCTGCCTCTAGCATGGCTACTTTCTCCTCCTCTGCCCTAGCTAGAATACAAGAGGTGTTCCCATAAGTGATTAGGAACAGAATATTAGTTACCTTCTTCACCATAAAGAGGGCGTGCAGATCCAAGATCTGCCAGCAATATTCCAAATGAATTATTTTGTTCCCACAATGTTTGGGTAACAAATAAGGTTTCTCGGAGAAGCCGCTCACCCGAATGTAGGTATGTTGTTGAAACTGAATGTAATAATGGCCATAACTTCTGACCAAATGCATTTCCTCCTTAGAGAGCTGGTATCTGGCATCTCAGGTAGGTGTGAGGAGGTTGTAGTAAATGAAGGCATTGTTTACTCGACAGAAGCTGAGGAAACTAGCCTCCCATTTGATTTGTGGGAAATAATCCCAGGGGGGGATTCTAGCCCGGGCCAATCCCAAGTACACCTGTAGTGAGTAGACCATTTGTGATGGGGCATTGTTGAGGTAATACCCACAAAACATAAGACATCATGTAAAATTTGGAGGTCTGAGTGACCTGCATGAACTGGGAGTCCAGTGGTTTGAGATGATGTTGGCCCAATGAAAATATTGCTCACCGGAGGTGATGCCCAGTAAGAAATAGTACATCCATGTTGATAATTCCCAGGCATGGGGTTGTCCGAAGACCCTACATAGTGCAATAATCCCCATATGTATACTTTCTTTGAATTCACTCTGAGGGATTTCTAACTTCATCTTCTTGAAGTCCTTCCTTGACACCTTAAGCCAATTATTGTTCAGATACTGCCGGGCCATGTGTTCCAGTTTTAAAAATTCCCCCAAGGCCACAGACTGAGTGATGATGGCTGCCTCATCAAACTGGGGAATCCCCAGACCTTCTTGCAAAGTTGTAGCATCCAAAAACACCATGGGCATTAGGTATCTAGTCGGGACTGAAGTATTCAGCATGATGGCCTAGACAGATGAATTGTAGTGTCCTGCAAGAGTGAGAATAAGTTTCGGGGTTTGCACAGAGCAGGGGAAGCAAGCAGCTTTGAGAATCCCATAATTTCCAATATTGATGGCCAATGGATATCCAGCCATTCATTGGATAAACATCACTTTTACCAGGGCCTGCATTTTTGCCCACATTCCAACACTGGTGTGGGTAATCAACTGAACCTTGGAATCAATCTTTGATCCCATGATGGTGTCTCCCTTCAAGTACTTAATTGTTAGTGTGAGCTTTTCCAGGGCCTTCTCGATCTTAGTCCTGACAACTGACCTGGTGACTTCCATGGTGGGGAGATCTAGACTCCCAGGTGGAGAAGATGTGGATTCCTCTGACATGGTTAATGAGTTTGGTGCTGGAAACCTACAAAGCAAGGCGACCATCAGAATTTATACAAGACAAAGCATTACTCTAGGCTCTGGAGATCTTACTATCATGTCATATCTATACCTGAAAGAGTTAATTCATGTCAAATCCTAGGAAAGATGTGCATATAATAAAGACTTAGGAATTTGACCACCATCCAAGCCTCCAGGGATTCTAGCATATGTAAAAAAGTGGGATAGGGGTCAAATGAAGACATAGGACCCGGAGTCTGGAAAATTAACCATTGAATGACATGGCCAGAATATTAGTCATACTTAGGCTGACACGGGTGTCACATGGCCATGCAGTAAATAAGAGTTATGGCAATAACACCGATGACTATCTGAATGTACATGAAGCAAATGCCACTTGGCTGGACTTAAATGTACACATGGGAAATTAATCTACCAAAAAGATTGACTCACTGGAGGAGAGAGAAAATCACCATGGCTCAAACTAGCAAGGTGACAAGTCTAAACCAAGTGGTATTCTACCAAGACAGTGAGATCATGAGTTTGGGAAAGCATGAAAGGGTACAGTGAGCTTGGCATAGGCTAGGGAGGATATACATAAAAGTACAGAGAGCTAAAGCATATATACACTGCTAATATACATAAATTTACATGGAAGAATTACAAAATGTACAACAATATACAAAATAGCTAACTAATGCCATTATACAATAATGTACAAAATTTCCCTAGACTATAACTACACAGAGGATAGATAACCCTCTGCCAGTGCCAACTGACCAATGGGAGGCAACCAAAAAAAAACCACAAATGGAACCAAAAACAAGCAAGAAACGGAAAGGAAACAAAACCAAAAACAAACAGGAACCAGAAAACCAGAGACCAGAAAGCAAAACACCAAAGGCCTACCTAAAAATCAAGAAATGTAGGGGGGATGAACATCGAAATGTTCTGCAACAAATTAACATTCAATACTACCACAAGAATGCATTGTAAACCACTGCTAATTAACTACTAAACACTGGGAGAAAAAGTTGTTTTAGATCACCTTAATTCACCTTAATCACTCTGAATGCTCTAAGTGGTTGATTGCGGTAAATGTGAAAATGACAGGTAACATATATTTATACCCTTAGGGTAAAAATGTATTGCATTCTTCCGAAAAACCCTGGTACAAGAAAAACCTCTGGACTCTAGGCCCAGGGATTCCACACAACCATACCTTCTCGCAAAAGAAGACATCATGGCGGAGGATTATGGAGTCTAGAATCGGGCTGACTTAAAAGAACAAAATGAACTCTAGGACCGGGTCCTGGAGACACAAGAAGACATAAGAAAAATAAAAATATCCCTCGCAAAAGCAAATCCCAGAGGGAAAACAAAGAAAACAAAGGAAAACAAGGCAAGATCCAAAAGCGAAAAAAAGGGGGGACCCAACATTTTTCCTACAAAATGTAGGAATGGGTATGCAGGGCATAAAAAATGGCGACTATCTAGGATGAATGCTTTAGTGCATTCAAGAACTTTAGAATCTTTGGTTAGAAAACTAGAATAAATATTTACCTGGAGTAGTCTGATTGCACAATGTGAGACATCTGGGAAAATCCAGCCCATCAATGATTCAATCTTTCGATCTTTCGTCAGTTGTGAATTGTGTGCTTTGAAAGAAAACCAAGCTGATTACCCCTAGGAAAAATAGAGAGGAGGCACTAAGAAAATCAAGCCAAGGTCATTGTATCTTGCATGTTTCCCCCAGATACAAGAATTCTCTATTCTTCAGTTCTTTTTTTTCTTTCTTTTCTAGATGGGAAGGCGGTACTACTTTCACCGTGAAGATTAAGCTTAGCCAATTTTAACGGTGGTACTTCTTTCACCTTGCCACCCACTTTTAATTTACCAAATAGGAGAGAAAGTTCCAGACCTGGGATATTTTAATGATTTTTTAGACATAGTCAACGAACTAGTGCAAATGATCTGTCCTCAGGGTGTCCGATTACTTGCTTCTTGGATTTTTCTGTTAACCGATGTCTGGACTATCAAGATGTGAATCAAATGAAGATTATCCATAACCTTTTACCATACTTACAAAATAACTCTGGAGTGCGGACCAATTTCACTAGGCTAATAATAGATCCTGTATTTGTGAGAACACATAAGGATACAATTCCAAGGACTAGATGTTATGTGAAGCATACCGATCTATAGGATGCAGGAAACATGTTGGGGAATCCGAAAAGCAAAAGAAAAATAAGAAACCAAAAACAAAAAAAAAAGACAAAGGAAAGGCCACCTCAGAGGGTAGCCAACAACTATTTACAAGGAAAGGATATTCCAAATGAAACACTGGGAAAGAGTATTTACAAGCAATAAATATACATATATTACAACTTTGGGCTAACTCACCGCCTAACCTATTCAAAGTAGTGCTTGAGAAATTGACCATTGATAGGCAATGGGACGGCTTCTCTGGTCATAGTGTTGAGGCAATATGTGTTTTCCCCATAGATCTCAGATATCAGGTATGGTCCAAGCTAGATCTATTTAAATTTAGTGTGCTTCCCATTCTTTTCCCAGGCCTTGTCCCACAAGAGAACCAATTCTAAAATCTAAAAGGCCTTTTACTGGGCTCTTCTGTCAAACCATCATTTTATCCCTGCTTGGTGATGCATGAAATGTTCAAGGGTAGTGTCTCTTTTTTCTTCCATCTACACCAGATTAAGGAGCCAAACCTCCATGATGTTGTCCCGAATGTTGAATTCCTGCATGAACTGTAAAACTAGGATTTGTAAGTTGATGGGGAATACTAGATTCTGTCCATAGACCAAGTGGAATGGGGATGTCCCTAGGGTTTCCTTTATTCAGATATGATCTGCCTAGAGGGTGAATCTAATTTTTTGGTGCTAGTCCCAGGGGTTCTATTCTAATAGATGTTTGATCACCTCAAGTAGGTTTTTGTTGGTTGATTCAGCAACACCATTTCCCCAGGGGTAATAGTTGCTGTAAAACTTCAGATTGATCTTTCAGTCATAGGTCCATTCAAGTAATTTTGCTGAAGAAAATGCCAGACCATTGTCACATACTATAGAAAAGGGCATTCCAAATCTTGTGACGATGTTTTCTTCTAGGAATTTTATGACTACGTCTCCCGTGTTGTTTTAACAAGGAATCGCTTCAGACCACTAGGTTCAATAATTGGTAGCATTTAGAATGTACCGGTGGCTAATGGATGAGTTGGGGTTGATTTCCCTAATAAATTCAAATGCCCGTTGGGTGAAAGTTCTAGCTTTGAAGATAGGCTGCAAAGACATGGTCGGGTTTCGCTCATGATGTGTCATTGTTTGGCAAGTATGGCATCTCCTAACGTGAGTGTAGACATATTTGAAGATACAGGGCCGATAGTATCTAGCCTTGAGGATCTGATGGGCAATGGCATCAGCTGAGCCATATCTGGTTCCAAACTGCCTGTGGAATTCTTCAATCATTTTTGCAGCCTGATCCCTATCTATGCACCAAAGGTACACCCCTTCATAATTCCTATGAAAAAGTGTTCAATTTTTTTATCATGAAGTGCACACTTTTCAACCGCAAAGTGTGATATTGTTTGGGGGTAGCCCCTATGGGCACCTATTATTCAACAATAAGTATACCAGATCAGTATACCACAGATCTTGAGTGATAGAATCCATGGTGTATGTATGGCATTTGATGTTTGGAGTCTCTTCTGCCATCACTTTACTTAGTCCCTGGCCTCAGACTATTTTCATGGCTTGCATTTCCAAATTGTACTCTTGGAGGATGGCCATCCATTTCCCTCGTCTTTCACCCAATTCACTCTAGAGGAGAAAAGACTTAACAACTTGGTCCGGGATGATGGCATGCACTTTGCTTCAGAGAATGTAATGCCAAAATTTCTTTACAGCGTGAAAGAGAGAAAAGGCCTACTTTTCCAAAGGTAAATACCAAACTTCGATATTCTTAAAGGGGGAGATCATGAAAACTATTGGTCATTCTTCCCCCTCAACCTTCTGGGTCAATACTGCCATGGTAGAATGTGGCAAAGCAAAGGAGTATATGTGAAAAGGGAGGGAATAGTCTAGACTGGCCAAGACTAGTGCCTCCATAATCATTTATTTTATCTGGATGAATGCCTGCTTTGCCTCAGGACTCCACTCAATCTTATTATCTTTCTTCATCATTTCATTGAGTGGCTTTACTATCTCCACAAATCTAGTGATGAACCGCCAGAAAAAATTGATCTTCCCAAAGAAAGATCTCATTTCCTTCTTATTGTCAGGCATTTGTAGATTTAGCATCACTTCAACTCTCTTAGGGTCAATGGATATACCCTTCTCTGAGACAATATGCCCAAGCAGCTTCCCTTCTATGACCCCAAATATACATTTCTTAGAGTTGAGGGATTTTCCATATCAGCAACATCTCTCACAAATTTAGGCAAGGAGGGCGGAATGATCACACCTATCCTAGGAAAAGATGGTCAAATCATCCATGTAGATGATTATGCACTGGTTTACTAGGCCTTCAAACGCAATGTCAATAGCCTTCTGAAATGTGGTCCCTGTGTTGATCAGGCCAAAGGGAATTCTCCAGTATGCAAACATTCCCCACTTGGTGGTAAACATCATTTTGTCTCTATCTTCATACTTAACCATGATTGGTTATACCTAGAGTACCCATCTAGGAAGGACATCATTTGTGATCCATTCACAATTTGCAATACCTCATCCAATGAGGGGAGAGGGTGATTAGCCTTCTTCGATGCCATGTTTAAATTTTGAAAAAAAAAAAAAAAAGGTAGATCTCACCACTTTTATTCCTCACAGGCACAAGGTTGGCAACCCACGTAGTATGCTAGATTGGGAAGATGATCTAGGCTAACAGCAGTTTTTGAACCTCCTGATAAATTAGAGGCTTGATCAGTGGGTTGATCGGTCTTTGCTTTTTTCAGAAAGGCTTAGTGTCAGGTTTTAGTGGGATGGTATGGGTCATAATGGATGTATCATAGGTCTTCAAATCCTCATACCCCCATGCAATTACATCAATGTATTCTCAGAGAACCGCGAGAATCTTCTCCTTCTCCTCAGGGGAGTAGGAGGTGCTAATGTGTACCAATTTTTCTTCACCGGCCTGGCTGATGTTTACTTTCTCAAAATTTCCTCCCTTAGAGGAGGATGATATGTTTTCCCAACCCTGAGGGTCTGAGTCAAAGACTCATTCTAGCTCTACCATCCCCTTAGGGATGGTGTTGGTTGGTAAGTCTATGATCCCATCATCTTCTTCACTGTGTCTAGTGTCTTCGTGATCTCTTTCTTCCACTATCTGATCTTTGAAAACAACAACATTGCCCATGAAGGCCAGCATATGTTGGTCATCTTCAAAAACCTGAAAGTGGGTGACATTGTCTGGGATGGACTGGGTGGGAATCATCTCAACGGAGAATTTATGGAGCCAGGAGCCAGCCATTGGCTCAAGAGTGCTGGAAAATATAGCTAGAGCATTTGAAACATAGTTTCTTTTCCAGGGGATGAGTTCAATGTTGAAGGCATTGAAATCTTCAATGAGGCTCCATGCATTGTTGCGATATGTGGCCATCCTTTTATTGTGGCAAGTGTATTGGTTCTAAACTTTTTTTACGACCAACTCTGAATCACCCAATGGCCGGAGGTAGGTGATTCATTTTCTTAACGCAAATAGGAGTCCAAGGACCAAAGCCTCATACTTCATGACATTATTCATCTAGTTGAACTACAACCTGTAAGATGTGAGGAAGGATTTACCCCGCGGGTTGATTAATTCCACTCTGGCCCCACAGCCTTGTTTGGACTAGGACCCGTCGAACTTCAGGGTCCACAAGTCATCATTCGTTGTCTGGGGCTGGGAAGGTGAAGCAGCCTTTGGATTATTTTTGGGAAGGTTGGGAGGAGTTACCTCCATCTTTGATAGTACTTGGGAGAGGTTTTCCTCTGGAGAAGCCTGTAGCTTGGATTCCTGGACTAGGAACATCGTGAGGATACCACCGGGATGTTTTTTGGGTCTACGCAAATCCACTTTGTGTTTCTTCTCCCAGAGGACTTTGATGTGTCAGGTAGCAGCAGAAAGACAAGGCTCACACTCTAGTTCTAAATGTTTTTGACAATGCACCCAACACCAAGTACCAGACAAGAGTGTAGCAGGGGTCGCTATGATACCTTTTGAGTTAACCTCACCCCTTAGTTTTTCATCCAGGTCCTGCATCCTCTGAGAAACAATGGTATCCTCCTTGAGGGTGAAATCAAAGGTCAAGATTTCTAGGGTTTGGTACACCCCAGGGGAAGCCTCAAAGAAGAGGACTTCATTCACCTTCCCAAATTTGGTGAGTGCTTGTTTCATTTGGGGCTCACTCTCTACTCGGATCTGGTTAGACTCTCCCTCCCAGGGGAGCCACAAGTGGTAAAATTTGGTAGAGAAATACCCATTGAGGGACCTAGACCAATTGCAACTTAGTAACATCCCATAAGTCTCTGGGATGTCCACCACTTGGATGTCATTTACACTAGCTATCCTGGGGTCCTAGATGAGCTGAATTCAAATGTTCTTCAAGTCGTGTACCTTTTTTACAGTAGTTTTGTCCAATTGGACTACTGTGTTGTTAGATAGAGTAGGATAAAATATGAGCCTCTAGAATATGGATAAGGGCATGACATTACACGAAGCTCTAGAATCTACCAAGAAATTGTGAAGGTTATTTCTTTGTATGTTCAACCCTATTAAGAAGGGAGGATCCTCAATGTTCCCCAAGAAGACAGTCGCATTGGCATCATCAAAAGTGACAGTCTTGGGTGGGCGACTAAAATTTTTTGAGTTTCCCAAGAGCTTCATAAGAGACTTCCTCTGCTCGAGATAGTTCAGCAAGACTTCCATCAAATTAATGGAGGTGGTAGTTCATTCTAATGCCTTTGTGATTTCAAACCTCCCCCCGGAGAATTTTTGGCTTCCCTCAACCGGGTCCTTAGCTTGGTTAGGGCTAGACCCTTTCAGTGGGAAGGGGTGATCAATTGTGCTATCCCAAGGAGGGGTGTCTTTGGGAGAGGTGGGTGTGTAAACTGGTCCTTTATTAGCCTTACTCTGGGTGTTGTAGGGAGCCCATTGATTGGTGAAGGCATTAGGCTCAAAGGCCAGAATAGATTCGTCAAAGAACCCTTGAAGTTCGGGTTCTTCCTTGTCTCTTTTGTCTACTCTGAAGAAGACGGTCTCACAGGTGAAGGCACCATGAGTTGGCTCTTGAATAGGAGGTTTCAGGGGAGTATGATCGGTAGTGTGTTGTCTGTCTAGTTGGGAGATCATGATGACCTTTTCCATCGTAGCATAGTTCACCTCAAAATGAGAGCCTGTGTCATGCAATCTGCACCAATTGGTTAGGGGATGGAGTTCTACAACTGGCATGAAATGGGAAGCTCCAACACCACCCTGATTGGTTTTTTGGTTTGGAGGAGGACCTCCAGTGTTAGCATTGTTGTTCCATTGCTCTTGGTTGGGTTGGGGCCTGTTGCTATAATTTCTTCCTCCGACATTGTTATTTTGCTGGCTAGAGAAAATATCCCCTCTTTGGGAATTAGTTTTGTGGGGTGCAAGAGACCCCACCTTCAGCTGTCCCATGTCCACAGTTAGTGAGGACAATAGTCATCAGAGGGATTCGACCTCGGTGGATAGCTTGGTGTTTGCATCACAATGTGACAGTTGTTGTAGTTGATTCCTGGGGAAGGCGGCATTAGGGACCAGAGTCAAGGGTGGAAATTATCTAGCCATAGATGACTGGAAGAAAGGCACTCTAGAAGGTTGTGTTTGTGGTTGCATTTTCTGTGGCTGGTTCTAGGGAACAAATTCTAGACCCAGTATTGTCTGGGCTTGTGATGGATATACATACTGGGCTTGTTGGTCTATCGGCGGTGGTGGGGGATTCATGGCTATTGTAGGGGCACCCATTGCCTGAGTGGGGTTATATCCCCCTATGTAAGAAGTTCCACTGGGTATCATGTTGAAAGGCATGCTCTATCAAATCCTACATGGGGATTTGTTAAGACCATAGGACAACTCCAAGGCTAGGTTGTAAACCTTCACCAAAGTATCATGATTAGTGGGGGTAGTAGTTCTCCATAGGAGAGTGGCAATGAAAGGAACCATTACATTTAGATATGTCTAGATTGTCACTTCTAGGGATGAGATTAAAGGACCCATGCACTGCTTCAAGGTGCGTTGGAACCGGTAGTTGAATGTTGCAAGGGGCTCATTCAGTTCCTTCCTAATGGAGACGAACTGGCTATGGGACAAAGGTGGGTCTGTGTCTATGCAAAAGGCTGCCAAGAAGGCATCTTCCATGTCCTTCCAACTATTGATGGATTTGGTGGGCAGGTTAAGGTACTAGTTCAGCTCATTCTATCTCAAGGATAGAGGGAATATCCAGGTCACAACATCTTGATGTTGGATCTAGTGTTGGTTCATGGCATCTTTGTATGCCTATAGATGCTCTTCTATGGTTCATGAGCCCAAGTGCTCATGTTGTGGGAAAATATTTTTTAGATGTGCAGGAAGATCATTGGTTGCACCCGGAAAATTTCCCATTGGGGACCCGGTGTTGCCAAAGTAAGCAACCATCAGGGGTGTTGGATTTTGGCAAGGTTGAATGTTAATTCCTAGGGTTGTCTAGGAGACTTGGGTATTCTGAGATGTAGTAGATCCCTAGACAATGTTAACTAGCTTGGCTTTTAGGGTCTGTTTCTTTCAAGCGGGAGGCTCAAGTTCAACAAACCTTCCAGGATTGGGGGCTAATCTAAGGATTCTTTTGAATCAGGCTGGTGAAAATGATCCAATCCCACTAAAGTTCTATTTCCTAAAAATAAGTCTTGGAGAACCCTTAGGCAAGGTAAAGTCTAAATCCTCAGAAGGGAATGAGCTAATTCCCTCTTTCTAGCGCCAGTTTATGTTGACAATAGTTTGTGACCAAGTCTGCCAACAGATGTAAGTTGTCACCAGGTACCGGGGTACCAACCAAGTTTGCCTGTAAAGGTTGTCCAGAGAAATGAGATTCTTTGGGCCTTCAAGCACGTGAGAGTCAAGTCTCGACGGTGTGGGAGCTTATTTGGGAGTGTGACTATTTTTTTGGGGGGAATAGCTGGTTATCTCATCTCGTCTACTTCAGGGATTTAGGTGAGTGGGGTTTCTTGCAACAATCCATTAGTTTACCAAATAAACTTCAAAAGATAGGGCAGAGTTAGAAGTAATCTATCTATTTTTAGTCATACAAATACATTCAAAACATCAACCAAGCTGTAACATGCTACACTAAAATACTGAAAGCACGCACAACCATCAGTTCATACATATTCAATAGCGAGGGAAAAGAAGGTTGTTAATCTACTTAAAATATTAGAGCAAGGGACATAAGAAACATACAACATGAAAGTATTAAATCAGAGGTTGAGAGACCAACAACAGCATTGCCAGAATCCTTCTTTCTTCATTAATGGTGTTCCAGCATCACAGGTGAGTACATCAACAACTCCAGGGGAGAATCTATCTTGTGAAAGCTTCTAAAGACTAAGGAGCATTGAGCTCTGCAACTACTAGAAATGAGAGCTGAAAATTCTATAGCTATGGACAACAAAATCATCAATTTCACCGACCATTGGAATGAATTTGGACTCATTACTTATACACAAGTTTTCCCTAAAACTAACCTAAATTACTTTACACTTAAATAATATAATACAATTTTTGGTGGCCAGTACTACCTGCACCATGCTAAAAACACCTCAAGATGGAAAAGGTATGACATGTCAGAAGAATGAGACAAGAAAAGAGGAGTGGAAGAATCAGCCTTGAGAAGAGAGCCAGAGGGAAAATAGAAGAAATATAATCCATTGGGGATCAAGGCTACATGCCTCATTAAAGAAAGAGTGGCTCACTATCCCTGATACACCAGGTATTCAATGTTGGAGTGGCACTTTTGGAAGACCACCTGTCAGGACCATTCTTTGAGCCGATGTGCCTTGCTGGAGTCACCTGCCCTCTTACACCCTTATTAACTTCTTTGAAAGTGACCGGTCAGCTTTGGGAACTGGGACACAAGTTACTTTAAAGAATACAAGAATATTGGATCCAGAGCTCTGGGATCCGGAAGCTTGCGCCCCTAAAGAATGAAAAAATAGTAAATACACATAGTAATCATCTTCGGAACTGAGAGAATTTTATTGTTCCTTAGTATCATTAAAGGTTTCTAGGAGCTAGGCGATTCTATCTTTGTCGATGTCCTTGAGGCCGACACAGTGGTACTTGGCCACCTCCTCCTGTTCACCCAGATCCAGAGCATTTGCTTAAAATTCTATGGCCATCTTTGCCGTGTCATGACCTTGGAGAACCATGTGAGTTATCCATGTCATTTTTTCTCCATCTATTCCCTTTGGGGATTGATACTAAGATTCCATTAGTTTGTCAAATTTTCCCATGACATATTCCTCTGGAGTACATGTTTTAGTACTAAAGGGATCAGCTCCAGAGAGCTTCAAAATGAATGACTTGTATAAATTAAAAGAATATTGAACTTCCTGGACTTTGTCGCGCAAGGCCCCTACCATTTACTTGGTTATCTCCAATGTGAGGTCAAGTCTAGAGTTTTGGATCTGGACAAAGTCAAAAGACTCCTCTCCCAAAATCTCAGCCTCGAAGACAACTTCCTCCCCGATGCCGATGAGTTGTCCTAACTTAGCCTTCCATGCTTCATAATTTTCAATATCTCCCTACTAGATGGAGATGGTAGTTTTGACCTAGTGAATAATATTGTTGGCCGCATATAGGTCTATGAGTGTGGACACTAGGAAATGTCAAACATTTCCCACCTGTTCAGTGACCAAATCATCCACTAATTGCACCTTTATTTTCATGCCTCTTAATGTATCTATGTCACTCTGAGGAAGTGGTGCTTCAGACATAGAGACCTTCAAGAAAATGGCATTAATGGGTTGTGCGAGCTCTGTTAGTAGCCCCATAAGATTTGCATTTTTTTCTTTCTCTGCCCTGAATTTATGGGCCTCTTTCTCACAGCGGGCCTCCACCGCTTTGGTTGCTTCCTTTAACAGGTCCAATTTGCCCTGTTTCCCTCTCTTCCCCAGAGATATTTCTGTAATGGCATATTCTCTGGCCTTTTCAATTGCTTTGTCTGCCTCTGGGGGAGGTGCTGCGATCACTGCAACTATATCTCTACCCAGCCCAATCCGAAGAGTATGGACTATCTGGGCCTTCTTTACCTTAGGATGATTTTGTGCCTGTGCCATCATCTCCACCAGGGAGAGATGGGCCTTGGGTGTTACTGGGGCCTTTCTCTTTCAGGACTCCAAAAAACCATTGTGGTGGTAGAGGTGGACTTGCAGCCAGAATTTGTTCCTGTAGTTCCCCTCCGGGGGTTTTTTGTGCTTCCCCGGTGTTCCGAGCCATTTATGACTCCTTCCCTATATCCTCGGGCCTCACCGGAAATATTTATCTCAGTGGTACTTGTGTCATTTTCCCCAATGTCTGCATCCTTAGCAATGTTAGGATTAACATTTGTTTCTCCTGGGTTCTATTCCCCACCTAGTTGTTATTCTTCATTGGCCTCTTCTGCCAAAATGTTCTCCCTAGTTGATACATTTTTTGGAGGTGGTGGAGGTATCGGGCCAATATTCAACATTTGGGCTACTATAATTACCTCACCAAATGTTACCCTTGGAGGCGGTATTCTAAGCATGGCAGTTGGGGTTACGGTTAGTCCCGTGGGTCCTATTTCTCCAACCGATGCCAATTGCTCATACTATGCTTGCTTTCTCTCCACGGTTCCTGCAACCTATTTCTCCAGGACATCAGAGATATCTACCCATTCTTTTTCTTTTTCTTTTTCTACCCGGGCTTCTTTCTCTTGGGCAGCTTCTTGTTCTAGGGCTTCTCCTTCCTATGCGGCGATCTCCTTTGTCGCCCTCCCGACATCTCCCTGCAAGTTCCCAAATTCATCGATCCTAAATATGTCATTAAACTCGCCGTGTGGAGGGGAGGCCTCCGGGATATCTTTGGGTTCTCTATCTGGCTATGGAGAGTCAGAAGAAATGATCTATATTTCTGGGATGCTTGGCATCCTGAGTTTTGGGTCCACCTTTGGTTGAGGGTTAGATTTACTCTTATTTCTCCTTGTCACCAATGGGGACCCTGCGTCTAGCATGGCTACCTGCTCCTCCTCTACCCCAACAAGACTAAAAGAGTAGTTCCCACAGGCATTTGGGAATGGAACATTTGTTACCTTCTTCACCGTGAAGAGGGTGTGTAGATCCAAGATCTTCCAGCAGTATTCCAAAAGAATTATTTTTTTCCCACAATGTTTGGGTAACAAGTAGGGTCTCCCAGAGAAGTCGGTCACCCACATATAGGTATGTTGTTGAAACTGAATGTAATAATGGCCATAACTTTTAACCAAATTCATTTCCTCCTTAGAGATCCAGTATTTGGCATCCCGGGTAGGTGTGAGGAGGTTGTAGTAAACGAAGGCATCATTTACTCAGTAGAAGTTGAGGAAAATAGCCTCCCATTTGATCTATGGGAAATAATCCCAGGGGGGATTCTGGCCCGAGCCAATCCCAAGTACACCTGTAGTGAGTAGCCCATTTGTGATGGGGCATTGTTGTGGTAATGCCCCTAGAACATAAGATGTCATGTAAAATTTGGAGGTCCGGGTAACTGGAGGAATTGGGAGTCCACGTGGTTTGAGATGATGGTGGCCTAATCAAAATATTTCTCAATGAAGGTGATGCCCAATAAGAAATAGTACATCCATGCTGAGAATTCCTAGGCATGGGGTTGTCTGAAGACCCTACATAGTACAATAATCCCCATTTGTATACTTTCTTTGAATTCAGTCTGGGGGATTTCTAACTTCATCTTCTTGAAGTCCTTCCTTGGAATGTTAAGCCAATTATTGTTCAGATACTGTCGGGCCATGTGTTCCAATTTTAGAAATTCCCCCAAGGCCATGGACCGGGTGACGGTGGCAGCCTCATCAAGTTGGGGAATCCTCAGACTTGCTTGCAAAGTTGCAGCATCCAAAGACACCATGCGTATCCGGTCAGAACTGAAGCAACGAGCATGACAGCCTGGATAGATGAATTGTAGTGTCCTGTGAGAGTGAGAATAAGTTTTAGGGTTTTCACAGATCAGGGGAAGCAAGCAGCTTTGAGAATCCCATAATTGCCAACATTGATGGCCAATGGATCTTTGGCCATTCATTGGATAAACATCATTTTTACCAGGGCTTGCATTTCTACACACATGCCAACACTGGTGTCGGTAATCAACTAAACCTTGGAATCAATCTTTGATCCCATGATGGTGTCTCCCTTCAAGTACTTCATCATTAGTGGGAGCTTTTCCAGGGCCTTCTCAATCTTAGTCCTGACAATTGCCCTAGTGACTGCTGTGGTGGGGAGATCTAGGCTCCTGGGTGGAGAAGATGTGGATGCCTTTGACATGGTTAATGAGTTTGGTGCTGGCAACCTGCAAAGCAAGGTGACCATCAAAATTTATACAAGACAAAACATTACTTTGGGCTCCAGAGATCTTACCATCACGTCGTATCTATACCTGAAAGAGTTAGTTCATGTCAAAACCTGAGAAAGATATGCATATAATGAAGACTTAGGAATTTGACCACCATCTGGGCCTCTGGGGATTCCAGCATATGTGAAAAGGTGGGATAGGGGTCGATTGAAGACATAGGACCTGCAGTTTGGAAAACTAACTGTTGAATGACATGGCCAGAATATTAGTTGTATTTAGGCTAACATGGGTATCATATGGCCATGTAGTAAATGAGAGTTATGGAAATAATGTCGATAACTGTCTGAACATGCATGAAGCAAATGCCACTTGGCTGGACTTAAATGCATGTATGGTAAATTAGTCCACCATAAAGACTGCCTCACCGGAGGAGAGAGGAAACCACCATGGCTCAAACCAACAAGGTGTCGAGTCTGAACCAGGTGGT
This sequence comes from Thuja plicata, assembly GCA_018584345.1. Classification (NCBI taxonomy): domain Eukaryota; kingdom Viridiplantae; phylum Streptophyta; class Pinopsida; order Cupressales; family Cupressaceae; genus Thuja; species Thuja plicata. The sequence continues at coordinate 1,356,871 of MU224273.1, forward strand.
ATTCTTCTAAGAGGGTGCGCTCATGATTTTGGGAAAGCATGAAAGGGCATAGTGAGATCAACATAGGCCAGGGAGGATATACATAAAATTATGGAGAGCCGAGGTGTATATACACTGCTAATATACATAAATTTACATAGCAGAATTACAAAATGTACAGCAGTATACAAAACAACTAACTAACGCCATTATACAACAATGTACAAAACTGCCCTAGACTACAATTGCATAGAGGGTAGACAACCCTCTGCCAATGCCAACCCACCAATGAGAGGCAACTAAAAACAAAACCAGAAGCGAAAACCACAAACGAAACTCGAAACAAGCAAGAAACGGAAAGTAAACAAAACCAAAAACAAACAGGAACCAGAAAACCAGAGACTAGAAAGCAAAATGCTGAAGGCCTACCTGAAATGTGAGAAATGCGAGGGGGGGATGAATGCTAAAAAATTATGCAACAAATTAACCTTCAAGACTACCATGAGCATGCACTATAAACCATTGGTAATTAACCACTAAACACCAGGACCAAAAGCTATTTTAGATCGCCTTAATTCTCCTTAATCACTCTGAATTCTCTAAGTGTTTGATCGTGATAAATATGAAAATGACAGGTAACTTGTATTTATACCCTTAGGGTAAAAATGCATTGTGTTCTTCCCGCAAACCCTGAAACAAGCAAAACCTTCAGACTCCAGGCCCAGGGATTCCACACAACCATACCTTCTCGCAAAAGAAGACATCGTGGCAGAGGATCCTAGAGTCCGAAATCCAGCCAACTTAAAAGAACAAAATGAACTCTGTGACTGGGTCCCAGAGACACAAGAAGAAAAAATTGGAATAAATCTTTACTTGGATTAGTCTGCTTGCACAATGCGAGGCATCTTGGAAAATCCATCCCATCAATGATTCAATCTTTTGATCTTTTGTCAGTTGTGAAGTGTGTGCTTTGAAAGAAAGCCAAGCTGATGACCCTCAGGAGAAACAGAGATGAGGCACTAAGAAAATCAAGCCAAGTTCATTGTATCTTGCATGTTTCCCCCGAAAATAGGAATTATCCATTCTTCAGTTCTTTCTTTTCTTTCTTTTCTGGATGGGAAGGCGGTACTCCTTTCACCGTGAAGATTAAGCTTAGCCAATTTTAATGGCGGTACTTCTTTCACCTTGCCACCCACTTTTAATTTACCAAATAGGAGAGATAGTTCTAGACCCAGGATATTTTAATAATTTTTTAGACTTAGTCAATGAACCAGTGTAAACGATCTGTCCTCAAGGTGTCTGATTACTTGCTTCTTGGATTTTTATGTTAACCAATGTCTGGATTGTCAAGATGTGAATCAGATGAAGATTACCCATAAATTTTTACCATACTTACAAAATAACTTCAGAGCATGGACCAATTCCACCAGGCGAACAATAGATCTTGTATCCATCAGAATACATAAGGATACCATTCCAAGGACTAGATATTATGCAAAGCATACCGGTCTACAGGATGCAGGCAACATGTTGGGGAACCCAAAAAGAAAAATAAAAACAAGAAACCAAAATCAAACAAAAATACAAAGGAAAGGCCACCCTGGAGGGTGGCCAGCAACTATTTACAAGGCAAGGGTATTCCAAACAAAACATTGGGAAAGAGTATTTACAAGAAAGAAATATACATATATTACAACTTTGGGCTAACTCATCGCCTAACCTATTCGTAGTAGTGCTTGAGAAACTGACCATTGACAGGCAATGGGATGGCTTCTCCAGTCATAGTGGTGAGGCGATATGTGTTTTTCCCACAGATCTTAGATATTAGGTATGGTCCAAGCTAGAACCGTTAAAATTTAGTGTGCTTCCCCTTCTTTTCCTAGGCCTTGTCCCATAAGAGAACCAAGTCCAAAATATAAAAGGCCTTATACTGGGCTCTTCTTTCAAACCATCATTTTACCACTGCTTGGTGATGTGTGAAATGTTCAAGGGATGCATCTTTTTGTTCTTCCATTCACACCAGATTTAGGAGTTGAACCTCCATGATGTTTTCCTCGTTGCTGAATTCCTGCATGAACTGTAAAACCAAGATTTGTAAGTTGATGGGGAATACTGGATTCTAGCCATAGACCAAATGGAATGGGGATGTCCCCAAGGCTGCCTTTATTTAGATAAGATCCACCCAGAGGGTGAATATAAGTTTTTGGTGCCAGTCCTAGGGGTTCTGTTCTAACAGATGTTTGATCACCTCAAGTAGGTTTTTGTTGGTTGATTCAGCAACACCATTTCCCTGGGGGTAATAGTTGCTGGAAAACTTCAGTGTGATTTTTTGGTCATAGGTCCATTCAAGTAATTGTGCCAAATAAAATTCCAAACCATTGTCACATACTATAGAAAAGGGCATTCCAAATCATGCGACAATGTTTTCTTCCAGGAATTTTATGACTACGTCTACCATGTCTTTTTTACAAGGTATTGTTTCAAACCACCGGGTGCAATAATCGATAGGAATTAGAATCTACCAGTGGTTGGAAGATGAGTTGGGGTTGATTTCTCTGATAAATTCAAATGCCCATTGGGTGAAGGGTCTAGCTTCAAAGACCGGCTGCAGAGGCATGGTTAGGTTTTTCTATCGATGTGCCATTATTTGGCAAGTATGACAACTTCTAACGTGAGTGTAGACATCTTTGAAGATACAAGACCAATAGTATCTGGCCTAGAGGATCTGATGGGTAGTGGCATTAGCTGAGCCATGCCTAGTTCCAAAATGCCCATAAAATTCTTCAATCATTTTTGCATCCTGGTCCCTGTCTATGCACTGGAGGTACACCCCTTCATAATTCCTATGAAAAAGTGTTCCATTTTTTTTTATCATGAAGTGTGCGCTTTTCAACCGCAAAGTGTGATGTTTGTTTGGGGGTAGCCCCTCCAGGAACCTGTTGTTCAATAATAAGTATACCAGATCGGTATACCATGGATCTTGAGTGATAGACTCCACAGTGTATGTATGGCATTCGATGTTGAGAGTCTCTTCTGCCATCACTTTACTTAGTCCCTAGCCTCAGACTATTTTCATGGGTTGCATTTCCAAATTGTACTCTTGGAGGATGGCCATCCATTTCCCAAGTCTTTCACCCAATTCACTCTACAGGAGAAGAGACTTAACAGCTTGGTCCAGGATGATGGCATGCACTTTGCTCCAGAGAATGTAATGCCAAAATTTCTTCATAGCGTGAATGAGAGTGAAGGCCTGCATTTCCAAAGGCAAATATTAGACTTCGACATTCTTAAAATGGGAGCTCATAAAAGATATTGGTTATTCTTCCCTCTCGACCTTCTGGGTCAATACTACCATGATAGAATGCGGTGAAGCAAAGGAGTATATGTGAAAAGGGAGGGAATAGTCTGGACTGGCCAAGATTGGTGCTTCCAAAATCATTGGTTTTATCTAGGCGAATGCCTGCTTTTCCTCAGGACTCCACTCAATCTTAGTATCTTTCTTCATCATTTCATTGAGTGTCTTTACTATCTCAACGAATCCATTGATGAACCACCAGAAAAAATTAATCTTCCAAAAGAAAGATCTCATTTCCTTCTTATTGTCAGGCATTTGTAGATTCAGTAGCACTTCAACTCTCTCAGGATCAATAGATATACCCTTCTTGGAGACAATATGCCCGAGCAGCTTCCCTTCTATGACCCCAAATATATATTTCTTAGGGTTGAGGGATATTTTGTACTAGCGACATCTCTCACAAATTTGGGCGAGGTGGGCGGAATGATCACGCCTGTCCTAGGAATAGATGGTCAAATCATCCATGTAGATGATTATGCACCGGTTTACTAGTCCTTCGAATGCAATGTTGATAGCCTTCTAAAATGTGGCCCCTGCGTTGATCAGGCCAAAGGGCATTCTCTGGTATGAAAACATTCCCCACTTGGTGGTAAATGTTGTTTTGTCTCTATCTTCATACTTAACCATGACATGGCTATACCTGGAGTACCCATCTAGAAAGGACATCATTTGTGATTCATTCACGGTTTGCAATACCTCATATAATGAGGAGAGAGGGTGATTATCCTTCTTTAATGCCTTGTTTAAATTTCAAAAATCCATGCAAAGGAAGATTTCTCTGCTTTTCTTCTTCACAAGGACGAGGTTGGAAACCTGCGTATTATGTCAGATTAGGAAGATGATCTGGGCCGAGAGAAATTTTTGAATCTCCTGATGAATTAGAGGCTCGATTAGTGGGTTGACCAGTCTTTTCTTTTGCCAAGAAGGCTTAGCATTAGGTTTTAGCGAGATGGTATAGGTCATGATGGATGTATCATAGGTCTTCATATCCTCATACCCCCATGCAATTAAAATAATGTATTCTCAGAGAACCACGAGAATCTTCTACTTCTCATCAGGGGAGTAGGAGGTGCCGATGTGTACCAATTTTTTTTCACTGGCCTGGCCGATGTTTACTTTCTCAAAATTTCCTCCCTTAGAGGAGGATGATATCTTTTCCCACCCCAAGGGTCCAAGTCGAAGACTCATTCTATTGCTACCATCCCCCTAGGGATGGTGTTGGTTGGTAAGTCTATGATCCCATCATCTTATTAACCCTGCCCAGTTTCCTCGTGATCTCTTTCTTCCACTATCTGGTCTTCAAAAACACCAACATTGTCCATGAAGGCCAGGATATGTTGTTCATCTTTAAAAATCTGAATGTGGGTGGCATTTTCTGGGATGGATGCGGTGGAAATCATCTCAACAAAGAATTTTTGGAGCCAAGAGCCAACCATTGGCTCAAGAGTGCTTGCAGATACAGCTAGAGCATCTGGAACATAGTTTCTTTTTTGGGGGATGAGTTCAATGTTGAAGGCATCAAAATCTTCAATGAGGCTCCATGCTTTGTTGCAATATGCAGCCATCCTTTTATCATGGCAAGTGTATTGGCTCCAGACTTGTTTTATGACCAAATCTGATCACCCAACGCCTAGAGGTGGGTGATTCCTTTTCTTAATGGAAATAGGAGTCCAAGGACCAAAGTTTCATACTCCATGACATTGTTTGTGCAATTGAAATACAGCTTGTAAGATGTGAGGAAGGATTTACCCCACGGGTCGATCAATTCCACTCCGGCCCAACAACCTTGTTTGGATCGGGACCCATCAAACTTCAGGGTCCACAAATCATCATTCATTGTCTAGGGATGGGAAGGTGAAGCGGCCTTTGGATTATTTTTGGGAAGGTTGGGAGGAGTTTCCTCCAGCTCTGATAGCACTTGAGGATACCGCCAAGATGATTGTTGGGTCCAGGCAAATCCACTTTCTGTTTCTTCTCCTAGAGGGCTTTGATGTGTCAGGTAGTAGCGGAAGGACAAGGCTCACACTCTAGTTTTGAATGTTTTTGATAATGCACCTGGCACTAGGTGTCAGACAAGAGTGTAGCAGGGGTCACTATGATACCTTATGAGTTAACCTCACTCTTTATTTTTATGTCCAGGTCCTGCATCCTCTAAGAAACAATGGTATCCTCCTCAGGGGTGAAATCAAAGGTCAAGATTTCTAGGGGTTGGTACACCCCGGGGGAAGTCTCAGTGAAGAGGAATTCATTCACCTTCCTGACTTTAGTGAGGGCTTGTTTCATCTGGGGCTCACTTTCTACCTAGATCTGGTTAGACTCTCCCTCCCAAGGGAGCCAAAAGTGGGAAAAGTTGGTAGAGAAATACCCATTGAGGGACTTAGACCAATTATGACTTAGTAACATCTCATAAGTATCTAGGATGTCCACCACTTGGATGTCAATTACACTGGCTATCTTGGGGTCCTGGATGAGCTGAATCTGGACATTCTTCAGCTCACCTACCATTTTTTTAGTAGTTTTATCCAGTTAGACTACTGTGTCGTTAGATGGAGTAGGATAAAATCCAAGCTTCTAGTATATGGACAAGGGCATGATGTTACTAGAAGCTCTAGAATATACCAAGAAATTATGAAGGTTCTTCCCTTGTATGTTCAAGCCTAGTAAGAAGGGAGGATCCTCAATGTTCCCCTGAAAGACAGCCACGTTGGCGTCATCAAAAGTGATAGTCTTCAGTGGGCGACTTCCATTTTCCAGGTTTCCTAAGAGCTTCAGAAGAGACTTCCTCTACTTAGGATAGTTCAGCAAAACCACCATCAAGGTCATGGAGGTGGTAGTTCATTATAACGCCTTTGTGATATCAAACCTTCCCCTAGGAAATTGTTGGCTTCCCTCGGCTGGGTCCTTAGCTTGGTTAGGGCTAGACCCTTTTAGTGGGAAGGGGCGATCAATTGTGCTATCTCAGGGAGGGGTGTCTTTAGGAGAGGTGGGTGTGTAAACTGGTCCTTTACCAGCCTGACTCTGGGTGTTGTAGGGAGCCCATGGTTTGGTGAAGGCATTGACCTCAAAGGTCAGAATAGATTCATTAAAGAACCCCTATAGTTTGGGTTCTTCCTCATCTCCTTTGTCTTCTCCTAAGAAGACAGTCTCACAAGTGAAGGCACCATGAGTTGGCTCTGGAATAGGAGGTTCCGGGGGAGTAGGATCAGTATTTTGTTATCTGTCTAGCTGGGAGATCATGATGACCTTTTCTGGTGTAGCACAATTCACCTCGGAATAAGAGTATGTGTCATGCAATCTGCACCAATTGGTCAGGGGCTGGAGTTCTATGATTGGCGTGAAATGGGAAGGTCCAGAACCACCCTAATTGGTGTTTTGGTTTGGAGGAGGACATCCAGTGTTAGCATTGTTGTTCCATTGTTGTTGGTTGGGTCGGGGCCTATTGCTGTAATCTCTTCCTCCGACATTGTTATTTTGCTGGCTGGAGAAAATCTTCCCTCTCTAGAAATTAGTGTTGTGGGGTGAAAGAGATACCGCCTTTAGCTATCCCATGTCCATGGTCAGTGAGGACAATAGTCGCTAGAGGGATTCGACCTCGGCGGACAACTGGGTGTTCGCATCACAATGTGACAGTTATTGCGGTTGATTCACGGGGAAGGAAGAAGCGGAGACTGGACTCAAGGGCGACAGTCCTCCAGCCATAGATTACTGGAAGAAAGGCACTCCAGAAGGTTGCGTTTGCTGCGGCTGGTTCTAGGGAACAAATTTTAGACCCTGTATTGTCTGGGCTTGTGATGGATATATGTACTGGGCCTATTGGTCTATCGGCAGTGGTGGGGGATTCATGGTCATCGCAGGGGCACCCATTGCCTGATGGGTTATGTCCCCCGACGTAAGAAGTTTCACCGGGTATCATGTTGAAAGGCATGCTCTTCCCAATCCCACCCGAGGATTTGTTAAGACCACGGGAAAACTCCAAGGCTAGGTTGTTATCTGTTTAGATGGGTTTTAAATGGATTAATGATGCTTTTGGCTTGATTTATTTAATGAATATTTATGATAAATATTAATGTTAATTATTGCACCTATAACAAGGTTAAAACATTAATATATGAAATATATGGCTATTTAATAATTAAATATTAATTAAATGCCTATACTTAATTAATTGATTTAATTATTAAGTCTTGATTAAAATAATTGAGATTTAATAAATATTAAATTCAATTAATTATAATTAATTATGCATAGTTGGATTATTGAATATTACTTTAAGTTGCATAGTTAATTGATTAATTTAATTGAAATATTCTCTCATGCATTTTCAATTTAACACTTTGCTTTTATATTCCAAAGTTGAGTTTTGCATGCTTTGAGTGAAATTGAAAATAAAGAATTATTTTAATTAATAATTTGATAATTTATATTCCCTTTAAGTTTTGCACTTTTTGAAAACCTAATTGCTTGGATTATCTATATCTTTGGATTGGAAGCCTTTTTGGAGGTTGTTCAAACAGGGAGAAGGATAAATCAGGTGATTAGGGTTTTGAGAAAGCTTGGGAGCATTTGTGGATTCTTCTTGCTTGGATTGGTGAATTTTTTCTTCTCATCAGTTATTAAGGTAGGGCCTTCATCTTTTGAATTCTAGCTTTCAGATCCCCATCTTTCATGCATTTGAAAAGCTAGGACCCTTTGTGTGATCTTCCTTGTTTGAGTATTCAGTAATTTCATTGATTTAGAATTGAGAAATTATGATCTTGGTTTCAATTTGTGTTTTCCTCCATTTTGCATATCATATCTTTGATTGTGGGCATTAAAGTTCCATTTTTGGGTGTTGATTGAAAATTGGGCATTAGGGTTTTCATCTGGAAGAATCTATTTTCAAAATTGCCTTTAGGGTTTCAAATTAAGGAAAAATGTCTTCCTTGAATGAAAAATTTGTTATTGTGTAAAAGAAATTGCTTCAAACCCTCAGATTTGTGTTTATCTCACCTTGAAGAGTAGAAATTTTGCCTTCATCAAGTGCTTGCCAAATTTGAGTCCAGATCTAAAAGGAAACTAGAAATTGGGTTAATTTGCATGCTTGAAAACAAGAAAACTCTTGTTGAAATTGTTAATATTGAAATTAGAGTCTTGTTCTTGTTTTTAACATTTTGCATGTAGGGGAAAAGAAAAATCCCTCTTTATCTTATTTAGATCCTTGGTTGAGGAAGAAAGCCTTTAAAATTGAATAAAAAGCTTAATCTATTTACTTATGAAAAGGAAAGATTTTAGCTTATTATTAGTATTGTTGAAAATTCAATAGAAAGAAAAAAGGGCTTGCTAGTTTTTATTACAAAAAATACAAACTGATTTTTTAATTATTTTCACTAGTAAAAATAAATAAAAGGAAAAGAATATATATATATA
>MU224273.1:1380724-1399241 GCA_018584345.1 Thuja plicata
GACCATTGAGATTAAGAGGCAAAAGTCTTAATCAAGGGTGGAGAAAAATGAAAGCTTGATCCTTGTGCACAAATATCCTCCAATAGGAAAATAGGAGTTGACTTTTGTGTCCCACATAAGACAAAAAATATTTTTTCCCTTTTTATAAAATAAGAATAATGCTTTATTTGTGCAACATAGGATAAGAAGAAAAGTGGGGATTTTTTATTTAAATAAAAGAGGAGGAAATTCCTTTTAATTAAATAAAGGCTTAGGATAAAGTGATTTTATTATTTAATTAAAAGATATTTTTAATTAATTAAAAGAGAGCATGTTCTCTTAATTAAATAAGATTTTTATTTTTATTTTTTTTCTTTTAAATTAAATAAAGCTCAAACCTTAGGAAATATTGAATTGATTATGATTTGATCAAGGAAATTGATATAATTGATATTGTTGATATTTGAAAATATTGATTCAGGAATTTAATAAATTGAGAAATGGGGCCCAAAGTCTAGGCGACCATTTTAGGGTGTATACAGGTATATGGTTTGGTTCTTCTTTTTGTGGTACTGTGTATTCTTTGGTTATCTGTTGGGGACTAGTGGGTCCTTAGGGTTTTGTACCCGGGTGTGTTGGTTTCTTGTTGCTGGTTCCATTCTGTATGATTATTATGGGATTTGTTTCTACATGGTGTCTTGTGAGTGATTTCCAGTGCATGTCTTTATTATGTTATGTTGGTTCAAAAGTCCTTTCTGAACCTAGTATTATTGAACTTCTGTTATGTGATCTATTGAGAGTTTCTCATATTGTTATGGTTAATGGATAACCAGTAGTTCCTATATGAGTAGGAACCAGTTTATGATATTTATGAGATTATATTTGACCTTGAGCTTAGGGGGTGGTTAGTTAGGTGCATCTTAAGGGAGTGGCTTACAATAGGATTCCAGGGCCCAAAGAGGCCAGTCCATGGTGACCTATCGTAAGTTGTTAATAAGTGATAACTTAATAATAAAACTTGGGGTTTACATTAATTACAAGATTGATCATGATGCCTCGCTCATTCCTTGAATTCTTGTAAAGACTAAGGATGAGAATGGGATGATACCTAGAGAGTAGGTATGATTAGATTCCTCATCTTAATGAGAGGGTATTCTAGTTTCGCATGTGTTACATTGAGGGTCTGGGGTCCATACTAGCTAGTCCAGGGTAACTCAAGTGATTGACCATGTGATGACACTCCCATAGAATGTAGCCTAAGTCTCCTCCATAGGTCCCGTTTACCTTTTATGGTTGTATATTTGGCACTTGGTGATTTGGATTCAGTATATGGTTTATGCTAGTGTTTTGGGTTATCTTATATATGTTCTTGTATCTTGGAATGATGTACCTTTGTTTTGATCTTGGATTTCTAGTTGTTTTGATCTTCACATCCTTATACTTTTGCTTTAGTCTTTCTGGATTGTGTTCTCATTTGTGGTCCCAATGTTATGTTCTCAGCACGGTGGGAGAGGACCTTTGGTTCCATGAGGTTGGGTGGTAGTGATTCTTATTACCATTGAGATTTGACAGTTCTTCTTCATGCTTGAATGATATTTGATACAGTTCTATCTTCTAATTTTTATGGAGACAGGGTCAGTTTCATGAGTTGTACTTTTGTAACCATATGTGTATATTGGTTAAAATCCTTTGGATGATGTATTGTATTGTATTGTATTGTTATGTATTATTGCATACCCTGTGACTTATGTAGTGGATGTTGATTAGGTTGTATACCTTTGGTATCAGATGTATATGTGGTCTTATTATATGAGATGTATATTATTGGAATCACTTGTTGTATCCTTTATGTTAGTTATTTATAGTTGTTTTGTAGATTATTTTGGTTAAGTAATTCTATGTCAAGGAACCCTCGAGAATTGTATCTTGTTTGAGTTCTACTTATGTGTATGTAATGTACTTAATTGTATTTCTTCCACATTGTTATCATTATTGTTTGTAAACATTTTAAAAAAATTATCCTATTAACTCAGTATCATGTTTAGGTTAGTTCTCCTGGGTTCCCTGGTGGGGCATTACAAGTATTCATTCTCTTCAAGGTACCTCGAGCTTACTAGGTTGATTTTTGGCAATGTTGAGGTGCATTGGTGGAAGCAAGTCTGGAACTCTCTCTCTCTTTTCCCAAGTGTCAATTTTTCCTCTGGCTGGTGTTTCACAATATCTGCCTCACTTGGGATCATCTTTGTAAGCATGGCTTCCATGGCCCCTCAATCTGTGTGTTATGTTGTGATGGTGAGTAGTCGGTTTCACACCTCTTCTTTCAATGCTCCTTTGTCAAGAAGATTCAGCACTTTTGGTGGTTTGTGTGGGGTCGCCCATGCTGACATGTTTCTTCTATGTCTGAGTTTTGGTATAGATTGGGGCATTAGCCTTCTAAGTCCTCCTTTCTACAGGGTGCTTGGGCTATTGGCCCTTCCTTCATTCTTTGGCATGTATGGCTAGAAAGGAACAAGAGAATCTTTTAGGATGTTAAGTTTGGAGTCCTGCACCTGTGGGGGAAAATTGTTCATTCCCTCCATGAGACTGTTCTGGCAAAGTTTGAGGGGGTGGGTGGTTTGGATCTTGGAGATGTGGATATTTGTGCCTGCCTCTCCTTTCCTCTACATGGTAGGGTTCCTCTGTCTGCTACCCATTGCTATGGTAGTAGAGCTAGACATCATTTTTTAGTGGGTTAATCGTGAGGGAAATTTTACTCCTCCTCTGCTTGGAGTTATTAAAATCAAAACTAACGGCTCCTCTCGGGGGAATCCTGGTCCTACTGGTATTGGGGGAGTTGGGTGTAGCAGTTTTGGGGATGTCCAATTTCTTTTTTCTATTCACAAAGGATTTCATAACAACAATCTCATGGATGCCCTCACCATCCTGGTGGCTATGGAGTATTGTTGTTTTCATGGATGGTGTAGGATTATCTGTAAAGCTGATTCATAAATTATTGTGAACTTACTGAATAGACAAGAGCTTTCCGATGTTTGTTGGCACCTGACTTTGGTTATTAAGTAAATTCTCTAGTTATGCAGGTCTCTTGACTCTATTACTTTTACGTATATCCCCCGTGAGTGGAATGGTGTTGCTGACTGCCTAGCTAAATGGGCTTCTGAGCATGGGAAAGGCTGGAATATTGTTGAATAGAGGCTCCTTTCCCCTGATTTATCTCATAAGTTGGATCAACTTGTTGTTCAGGATATGACTCCTTAGAGATCTTTGTTGTATTGTTCTCTTTGGCTTTCAATAAATTTTTACCCCTCTTTTAGTCCAAAAAACAAGGGTTAAATCCTCCTTCACTTTGATCTCCACAAGCTCAAGTGGGTGTACCTAACTTTTGCCTTAAATATTTAATATTTTTTCAAACAAGTAGGCATGACATGTGTAACGTAAAATAAAAATGATAACAGTTTGTATAAGGATTTGATGGGAACCACATAATCTAGCATATTAGACCAATGCCTTATCCAATGGATATGGAGTGAATTAATATGCAAATACCTTCAATAACAAAGATACATCGAATGTAAATCCTGCAAATGATCACTAAATTGGACTATGCCTTACATAATTCATTCACACTTCTTACAAGAAGAATAACCATCAAATTTGTTACAACCCTCTACCCACTGAAATTACCTTAAGGATTTAATTCTCTCCTTGAAAGAAACCTTAAAAAAAATTTACACTCTACCTTACAAAGTGATGGACTGAAATGTCCTTATCAACCAATCCAAATGAGTATAAAAGCTAGAACAAAGACTACTCAATCAGATCACACAAATAACAAGAAGTGGAGACATATATTGATATCAAGACATCAATTACATATGAAAACAAAGCCAAGGAGACCACTGACAGTCTTAAACCAAATATGTAGAGCTTTACAAGCCTTTTGTGGCATAAAATTCCCATCTCCACTAAGTGATCCTAGAAATCCTTTTATAGAAATAAGGACTGCAACAAGCTTTAGATCCATTAGGGTTAGGGATAGAACATTAAAATATGTTAGAACACATTAATTCACTTAAAAAAATAAGCAACTATATCATCCTTTAGTTGAAACATTCCTTTTGATTCATTCTGTTGGAGAAATCTGATCAAGTTGCCAATCATCTTTGCAAACTTAAGAACAATGCCCTACAAAAGGAACAATGAATGGAATGTCTAATCCTTCATTAATTACCTCAGAAGGCCAAACCCCTCAGAATTGTAAAAAACCAAGTACCCTCTCTAGAAAATCTTAGGATCCAAAAAAATATCTGATTTTCACCTTAAACCACTCTAGAAAAAGACCCCTATTAATGGTGAAGAACAAAAAAAGCCAAAAAAGGTTATTTAAACTATTTAAGATGTTAATCAGAAACCCTAAAGAGATAATCCTTGTATAAATGCATATAGAACTGCCAATATTTCATTCATACAGTATCCTACAACTATTCAAATCAGGCCTAGAAGATCAAATTCACCTATTTACTACTCTGCAACAAAATGACACAAATCACTGCTTTGAAAACTCTGAAAAAAAAGGATTTAAAATTTTGAAAAACTATTGCAACGGCTACACCTGGCACGAAATTCTCCATCCACGGTCAAGGTTTAAACTTTAAATAAACTTTAAAGCAGAGTCATGGATCCATTTTAAGTTACTCGAGCTTTGAAGATCTGATCCACACACATGGCACACTGTCACAATGCTTTAATGATTAGCATCCTTGTATCTTGTCTTTAAGGAAAAGCGTTAATCATCCGATGAAAATAAACTAAACTATGCATTAATCTTACCCTTGGCTTCAAAAATGTAGGTCCCACTAACCAGGCTGGACATGTGGCCGCACATCGTAATGCCTTGAAGGTTTCCTTTCATGCATCTTTGGCTTGAGGCAAAGTGCTCACCATAGATCTTCCTCTGATTTGATTGAACCTTATCCCATTTGAAGCTCCGATCACTTTCCACGTGGTTGTCTTTCATGATGCCTTGATAGTTAAAAAGTGAGCACCTCATGCTTTGAGGCTTAACATCGACTGTTAGATCAATCTCATATTTGTTCTTTGTGTTTAACCTTCCTTTAACACGAGCAACTCAATCCCCTTTGTATCGCTGAATCTCTAGATCCTTGGGTTAATTATGGTCTGATCACAAGATTCAAAGATAAAGCATATCTCTGAGTCTCCTAATGCTTAGTTTGATCCTCAGTTAATCTAGAGATTAAGTGACAACCACACATTTGAAACATGATCAACAGTCCATGTTGAATCTCTGAACACTTTCCAAGACTTGACCTCATCATTTTGAGATCAGGAGATAAACATAAAAGTCAGGTCTTTACCTTTGTCACCAGATCGCTGAATGTTATCCACTTAACCATGAACATTATGAGACTTGGAGATAACCACCACCCCAAGTCGCTGAATGTTTGACTAGCTTCAATCTCAATAGCACACGCGTCGCCTAGGCGCAATCCCTTGAACAATAAAAAATGCATCTTTCTCACCAAGGGGAGGCGATAGTCGTAGATGAGATCCGATCTAACAAAGCATTAGCCTTCCCTATGTCATAGCCTGGACCCATGATTGCAGAGGGATAGGTGTCAACACGGTGTAATGCCTTGATGAGTAAAAGGAGATCATCTTCGCGATCAAGGCATAACGCCTGCGGTAGGATCAAGATAGATTTGCTCAGGGGATGATAAAACATAAAGTGTATCAGGTACTTAAGAACTTAGGAAAAATTAAAATGAACCCCTCTTAGGACTTAGAGAAACTAGATGGCCTTGCTTAATGACAACTTAAGGGACATGAAACTTAAGTCACTTAAGTGACTTCATAAAGTAATGATGAAACATAACAAAGACTTTGAGGGTTTAGGGTTTTTTAATGAAATCGACCAAGGGTTTAAGCACATAAACCATTAGGGCTTGTGAACTAGGCTTAAAACATCATGAAAAATGAAAGATCTAGTAGGAGAGAAACGTTTTCGCAACCCTAACCAAGCCAAAGTCAATATGCATGCCAAATGGAGAAAATATGACCAATAGGTCGTGAGGGGTCTTCATATCTCTAGCCAAAATGTTCTACAATGGACCAGTGCTAGTCATTTTGATCCATGAGGTTGAAAGAATATCCTCATCTTTTTGTATAATCTTCACTACGCAAAAATACATGGTTCTTTGTAGAGAAATCCTTGAGAGCTTATGTTTCCAAAGAGAGCACCAACTTTTGGCGATAAGAAAAAAAAAAAGGTCCCATCAGGCATGTCCAGAAATATTGTTGATCCCTAATAAGAGGTTCACGCCTAAATAAGGGCAGTCAGGAAGCTTTGTAAGAGTTGGACCTGGTGTGGCTTGGAAAGAAACCTCTAGGTTTTTAGAAGCAGGTTCTTTGTTCCTTACTAGAGAAAGGAGAGAAGGAACATTTTGAAAGTAAAATATAACCATATGGTGATGCGCCAAAATTTTTATGACATTTTGTAGGTTCATAGTGAAACCTCAACAAAACTTTGGAATCTTTCATTCCAAGGGTACCACCCTTAGATATGGACATAGTGTGAGAGAAAGGGTTTGATTAAAGGAAGATAGTCCCCTAGAGGTGTGAAACTCATCTAAAAGAGATACACAATCTACAAAATCTATCTCCAAAAGAAATATAATCAAAAGACATTGGTTAGTCTCTCAAAATTCTAGACATGAATAGTTTGTATAGAGTTATATTATAAGTACTCATACCTGATTGGTTTTTTATTTAGGGGTGCAAACGGCATGCAACATAGTTCATCTTTTATACTAAAGAAAAATGGAAGAGGAAAGTAGTTGCATGATCCATTAAATCTCAGAATAAGAAAAGAATGTGAAGGCAGTATATGTAAACTAGACTTGATGTAAAGAAAATCAAAACAATACACTCTAGTTAACAAAAGAATAAAGGTGATAAGGGCACAATATCCATGCTTTATTAAGAGTAAACATGAAAAAGCTAAAAATCAAGCCACACATTATACTTTCGAGAAAAAAAAACAATGAAAGATTCCTCAATAATGCAAAAATTTACAACTAACAAACTTCCTCAATGTCTATAAATATACATATATTGTTTTGGTAAACCACTAGGGTTTATATAGACTTCTCCCCAGGAGGTCAAGTAGAAAGCACATCATTCAAGATTTAGCGGGATCTGACGAAGGCAACTCACATAGAGATTTTCTTGGTTGATATTGACGATGGCTAACTGCCAACTGGTTCACTTTTTAATCTTTTACCAATCTAGGTTGGTAGTGGCTATTTTCTTTTATCTCTTACATTTGCATGGCCAAAATTTTCCAGATTGGGGAGGGTCTCCTTGAGATTCTCCTTTTAAGTGGAAAAGTGACAATGAGTGTGTGGGGAAGTGGGCCCTATTTCTCCTTTTTGAAATATTGTGATCGAATAGGATAGGTGTCAGACGGGTAGGTGTTCTTGGAGTTCTCTTGGTCGTGTTACGTTGGGGTTGTGTAGAGAGTCACGTGGCCATGGAGTGGGTGCTAAGGATAATCTACGACAATTGCTTGAGGAGGTATAAGGAAACTGTGATTGAAGAAGATATCAGGGGTCATGGAAGCTGACTGTTGTAGATGTGGTCTACAAAATACTTATCCCCAATGTGAAACCCATATTAAATATATTCCCCAAAATTACATGCAACACATAAAGTGGCCCCAAAAATGTTAAATCCTAGTTATGCACACCCATCTTAGTCCCCTAGGTGCACCACAGATAATAATAAAATAAACATTATGCAAGATGTACCTAAACATTACCCCAACAATTCCATCAGAATACATCTTACAAATTTAAAATTGTCTAAAACATTTTATTTTTCAAAGGAAATTAATACAATGCATTTAATCCTTTCGAAACAAAATTTCAATTATTTTGATAAAGTTTTCAAAGCCAAAAGAGAATTTCCAGATAATACTTTTAATTAATTGCAATAATTTAAATATATTTTTAATGCATATTAAATTTCAATATCTCTTTCTTTTACTTCTTAATTTCTCAAAACACATTTATAGGTTTTCCAAAGCACATGGGTACATGGATCACCACTTATTTAGATCCAAATCCATGAGGTAAACAAGGTTCATCTCACACTCAATCTAGTGTAATAGTTGTTACCAAACACTTAAACCCAAAGTGACCTCTCTAATATAACCACCATTTGGGAATAAATCAAACCTCCATAATAGGTCGAGAAAACCATGTACACATATCTACTTAAGGCACCTATCAAGTGTATCTAAGTTTAGTATTATACATTTGTTATAGATAAGGTTCATAAATAACTTTCCAACCCTCATAAACAATGAGATTTATTGGAAGAGCCCAAGAACTTGGTTTATTTGAAAGGTTTAAAATATATGAAATTGCATAAACATTTAATTCTCATTTATATGATTTACTTCAAAGATTGTTTGTATAAGGGACCCACTAATGATTCTTAAGAATTCAAGGAAATGTTATATAATTATTGAAAAGAAAAGTACAAGAAGATATAAATTAAATTACAGACACTATTTAGAGCTTTGTATATTAATTGAATCCTTTGTGAGTTACAATAAGGTCATAAATAGATGTTTATTAAACTTTAAAAAAAAAATTGAATAATATGGGTTGTAGATTTTGCTTGAAGGGCTCACACTTTATTCTTGTGATTCACATATGATTGAGAGATTGCCAGTTGCACATCATTGTTAATGTTGAACTTTTTTTAATGTTTATGTTTTTAATGAATTCTAGTATTTAATTAATTTTAATGTAGTTTTTCTTATGCAACATCACACTGAATTTTAGGATGACTAAGAATATAAATGTGTTAAGATAGCTCTAACAATAAATATTCATCCTTTATGATAGTTTTAGGAAACTGGACGTCTTGATGGTTAAGCTTCATCATATGAAATTCTTGGACTAAATACAAAACTTATATTAGTTAATTTAGAAAAATTAAATTTTCTTTGATTTCATTTATTACACCATTCAGAATGGCAAGACATGAAATTATTGGTCTAGTAGAGACCATGACAAGAACTAGTCAAAGTCGTATCAATAAGACCTACTCAAGTGACAAGTGGCTTGCTATTTGGTTGGCTTAATGAATGTTGGTGTTGGCTTGTGAGTGACATATAATCCTTTCAATCAAGTTCCTTTTGGGTGAAATGACAAATTTACCTCTATTTTATTTTATTAAATTACAAGGTTGAGAGAAACTTTAACCAAAAAGGCTTCAAATGAAAGCTTTTTGGTCAAAAACATGTCATCCACATGTACGCAATGTAGTTTTAGCTTAAACATTTTTGAAAGAAAACATCCCACCAAAAACACTTTTGTAGACCTTATAGTCATGCACACAAAAAATATCGATACTCTATATGATAGACTAAATTTATTTGGCATTCTAGGCATCACTAATGCAACTCCATCAATTGCATCTTTGCTAAGTTGTTCCAAAACATCTCACAAAAAAGTTAAAGCCAAACTTAACCTACTGATCTCAAACTTAACATAGATAGGACGAGCCCCCTATAACTCAACAACACATACTAGACTGAACAACTACCAAATAAATTGAAGAAAAAAAGTACACAAAATTGTTACTAAAACTAAAATTTAAAAACAAATAAAGAAATGCCATTAATCTTACATGCCATAACAACAATTGAAATGTGCTCATAAACAACTTACCTATTTAACAACACCAAATCTCCGGTTAAAACACTCAGGATAGTCATGTCCTCTCTTGCCACACCATTGCAGTCAAAAGTGTACAACTGTGTGCTGAAGAATTGAAATAAAATTCCAGTCAAAAGAATAACTACGGCCATAACTCTTCCTCACTAGACTTTGTTGTCAAATATGTCATATCAGTATGGATTTTATTAAATTTTGAGCCCTGATACCCAAAGCTTTAAAAACTGTGTCCAACTTCAAACTTTGACCAGTAGAAACTGTCACCACAGATTGTCATTGTCATTCCTAGTGTACGAAGGCTGCACTTCCAATCTAAAACATAACTGTACCAACATGTAATGTGATGAATGCTTAACGTTGAAATTTACCCATACCTCTTTTATAAAAGATGTTGGCTTTATGGACTTCATTGAAACAGGCTGCAATTAATCTACATCACCCACAACATTAAAACTGTACCATCTAACTCTTGATAGAATTTCATTCAACACGAAAAATGGTTTACCCAAGTCAACTGGTGTGTGGAAGCCATTATTGTCTGAAAAAGACTACTAATAAGAACTTATCGTTGTTGGGCTCATGTGGGTATTCTCTAATGGACTGTCCACGGAAATTACTTATCTGTTGTATTGTGAATTTGTGACAACAATATAATTTTCCTTTCGAGCAATAAGAATGTAAATGTTTCATGGATGTTTCTTTGTCATCTTGTCCTGATGCTGCTATCATGACATAAATCCATGAATGTTGTTGTTATTATGTATTTTATTTTATCTTTTAAGGCCCAAGTTACTGTTTGATTTTTAATGACCATTCATTGAAAATGTTAATTAAAAATTTATTAAAAAATTATCTATTGGATTTTTGGTTATTTATTTGTATATCTAATAGTTGAGAAAAAAAGTTATGAATTACAGGAATTGTGCAACTTAATTGGCAAGCTTAGTACATGATTACTTGGTCGTTTCTTCATAAGTATTGAATCAATTGTATAAATTTTGTGGCTGTCAAAATGAATGGTAAACAAGGTATTAGAGAATATATATCTGATGTCACCTCGAAATGACCACTTTTTGACTCTTGTATGTAGAATGAATCTAACCTAAATTCATTCTAACTACTCAGAAACCAAAACAATAACTACAAACACCTCAAATTATAACAAATAAGACTACAAAAATATAAAAAATCTGATATGCTGTTTAAGAACTTAAGATTATAAAATTAACTATAACTACTACTACTGATACCCTATCCCCCTAATTTGTATTACAATTTTATCTGATTATATTGACTCATTTTTTTATAAATATTTCTATACAATAGAAATAAAAACCTAAAATTTAAGCTCCATGTACACCTAACATCAAGATAATAACACCGTGAGAAAACTCCAAACTTTTTTTTGATAAATATTTGTATACAATATAAATAAACACCTAGAATTTAAGCTCCATGTACACCTAACATCAAGATAATAACACCTGAGAAAACTCCAGATTTTTCAGTTCAATGTGTTGACTATTGAGATACTGTGGGTTCCCTGTGTTCATACTTCAAGAGTCAAGAGTCAAGAGTCAAGAGCAGTAGGTATGGATGGTAGAAAACTCACATTCTGCCGTTGAGTACTAGGAGAAAGTACAAGTGATTGTGCAGTAATGAATAGGCAAGATCTGTACACATTACATCAATCCTGTCTTTTCTCCTTAGCAGATATCTCCGATGAATCATATCAGCTACCATAATTAACTAGTACAAAAATGAGTGTGTACTTGTAGGCATTTCCCTAGCTGTAATCATCATGACTCCTCTCACATATGGTAGGTGGAAGATGTAACAGGACTAATTTCATTGTATTAACAAGTGTGGTCATCAGTCAAGAAAATGAACTTCACTGTCAGGAAAATGAAGTCTCGAAATAGACAACTTTAGGAAAAAGATTTGTTTGGAAGAAGGATTAAGGAGAGCAAACAAAAACTCCTGTGAAAATCTGTCCTCAAATGCTTTTATTCCATTGGCTTTTCACCCACTAAATTGAAGCCATGTTTAAAATATCTTAGGTATTTACATATCTTCTGAATGTAAAATTGGCAGAGTATATTTGAAAACTACTATTCTAACATCATAAAATATTACACATCATACCTTCCATAGCAGACAATTCACATTCTATACTTTAACATTGGCGACAACACATTAATTTGTACTGGTAACACATTCAGAAACCAGAGAAGTGTCACTTCAACATTGAAAAAAGTGGTACACCTCCTTATATCATTAGAAGATTGGAAGCAACATTCTCTTTTGAAAAGTAAAAATTGCAGTAATAGTTCTTTTACTTCCATCTCATTAGGGAATACAAGGTTTAAGAATACGTCTGGGCACAGTTCAAACCAGAAACAATAGTTACTAGATTAGGAGTAACAATGATAAGTAGTACTTACAAATCAAATAAATAAATTTTTTTTTTTTTTTTTTTTTCTCTTTTATGTTTCTATTATCTTATTATCTGATGATGATGGATCATAGAGTTTGATTTGAAATAATGGTATTAAAAATCTACATGGTCAAATCCAGAAAAATTCAGTTTACACATCAAACAAAGACACTCACAATAGTGTTAAACTAAATAATGGTATAAAATTGAGCATAATATTCAAAACATTCATGTTATCTAAAACAATGTTATATTCAAATCATCATGTTTCCCTTTTGATCAATGAAACCACGTTTACAAATTTTTGACATGCTTAGCAAGATCTTTATTGACTTGGAATTACTCTTTAATCACTATGGCTAGGTTAGTCATTTGTAAAGACAAGTCACAACGTATAATTTAAGTTTCAGCCTCCAAATGTAGGATGGATTGGGAAAGGAAACTAGGCAATGAAATTTCCAAATACATTTGATAATAGCATGGTGTGAAGGGTACTAGTGATCATATCATGTCTAGTAGGTTAACCAAGAAGAGCTACTTTCTATGACCAAACAAATTTAAAAAGGGTGAGCAATAAGGTCATAAGGGAAGACTACACCATACAACCATTCTAGCATAATCAATAGAAATGCAAGTTGTAGACTCAAACATAGCACAAAAAAGGTAGGTGGTAGGTAGATAAATGAGCTTGAGGTAGCTCTCAATAGGGAGTTGAGTGTGGAGAAACTCTCATATAGTGAGTTGGAATTGTGCATCTAGTTAAAAATGCCAAATTTGAAGACTAAGTTTGTTCCACTTAATTGGATTGAATTAAACTTTAAATGGTGTTGAAATGATGTGCGAGAGGTAGAGGAAACATGAGTTTCTTGTAGATCACTTTGAGGGGGAAACCAAATGTTGGATTGTAAAGACTGATTTTACCAAAAAAAGCCACATAAGCTAAACATGCTAAATTTTCTCTTATGTCGATTCCATAGTCATAGTCGGTCAACGCTAAGACTAATCGATCAAAATAATTCAAGTAAATCAAGTAATCATGAACATAAAAATTTTATTTTTCCATATATTCATTTTGACATTTCATAAAGATAATACAATCAAGAGTAAGCGACTATACTGTCGAATTACAATAATTTCATGAAAGAATAATTACAATGTTCAGTATATCAGGATGTCGACCATCTATGTCAAATACCTTACATCATAAAGGAAAGATAATACAAATACATCATGTACAAGACCATAAGGCCATAAAATTAATATCATAAATGTCATCGGACAACTGTCCATCTGCATGCTCCAGTCTCCTAAGCCATCGAACTCCTGTTCAAATATAAATCTTGAGATGAGAGTGTGGTTAAAAGGCTTAATCCACCCAACCACAGAGTGGTTAGCTCCCCCAGGGCTCATCGTGAAATGAGGAGTGCACCGACACTGCCCAAGAAGTCTATCTCTCGGCACTGATGGATCGGAAGGAATTTGGTGTGTTTGTGATTTCTAACTACTTTTCACAAGTTTCTAAATAGAATATATTCACAGATTCAGGAAGATAAAACATAACCATACACATTTAAGAAAATATGTGTTACCAAGCTTTGACCAAAGCACTTTTAAAATCAGACTTCTACTAGCAGGTAATGAGCAAACATATTACTCTTTCCCGGGATTCCACATCCTACACCTTCCTTTTAATTCCAAAACACTCCTTTAAAAATCATAAATTAAAAGAAACACCACAACAGAGATTCAGCTCAAAAATTACAATATGAAGTCATACCTTCCAGTTCACCCTATAAGGCAACGATAAATTAACTAAAAGTTCAAATTTGCATCTAAGAAAAAAAATAGGCAAGTTTAATATCAACTTCACTGCAAACCTTTTTGTTGTTCTGGAAGTACAAATAATGGTTTTCGCAAAAAAAGTTAGTCTTCAGATTTTACATTTCATTTCTGATTCCAAATCTAATTTTAGATCTTCTCTCAGTGTTAAACTATGCATGTCTGAGTTTAAAACATTGGAAGGAACTTATGCTGAGACAAAATGGAAAATGTTTTTTTTTTTGTTTCCTGACTGATCCATTTTCATAAGTTCCTAAATCATGGTTTCCTTACGTCTTTCCTCAATTTCTCAAGAGATAAGTTCAGTTGTTTTCAACAAAAAGATTTGACATAACATGATACTGGATTTATCTTCAGACATAAATAACATAACGAACAAATAAATGGTTTGAGATTGCTGCCATAGTTGGTTATGAATGTCATCTACTTTCTAAGATAACTCAAATAATGTCTACTACATTGATGGATTCATTATCCAAAATATTGGCCTAGTAAAGAATATTTCAAATTTTATGGAAGTGATATATAGTCTATAGAAAAACGTTTATATTTTGTCAATCACAGCAAAATAAAACATTTAAACAAATGAAGCAATAACACCCACTATTATAATCACTATGATGGATTTGTAAGGAAAGAAAATATCAAAGACTATGAAGTAAATGGAAGGAACCTGGAGTAATTTTTGTGGGTGCTGCAGAATTCTATGTGCTAATAACACTTCTACTTTTTACTGTGTGTGACCTCCCTATCAATCGCTTCCTTTCTCGTTGCAAACTACTGTTCCATAAATTGCAATCCTTCTCCTTTTGTATTTTTCTTTCACTTCACCCTAGCGTGGGTCTTTCCTCCCCACCCTCTTTGTCTTTTCCTCCTCCTTTGCAACTGTTTTCTCTTCTAAATGTTGCGACTTCTTTCTTGTAAACTGCAAATGTGTTGCTTTTCCTTTTTATATACCTGCAACCTCTATTTAATTCTATGCAGCCGTCTCTCACCTCCTCTTGCGCACCCTCTTTAAAATTTTCTTTATTGCTGCAAAACCGTCTTTTACTTTCTTCCGTGAATATAGATTAAATGTGTTGTTTAATCTCCCCCTTCTCTTGCGCTTTGTGCCACCTCTTCCACTATCTGTTTCCTACTCCATTACTTACGCTGACTTCAACTAAAGTTATTCTCTTCGCTCCACCTTCCAACTAGATTAGTTAACTTGTGAACAATAAATAAACTGGTAGATTAAGAGCGATCATGAGCTCCTAGTAATTTGAGATTTTTTTTTTCAATTTTATATGGATCCAAGTTTTATGTTTTTTAATCTAGGTCGATTCCTAGATAGATGGAGTTATAAATATGGGTTATGACATCCTTCCCCCTTAGCATGATTCATTGTCCACAATGAATAGATCAAAAATTGTAATTATATCCACGAAAAAAAGAAATTATATAGATCTATAATCTAAGTTCCTTTGATCAAATTCTACACATAAAATCAACAAAATTAATATTTACCTATGTCATATGCTAATCAATTTAACTCTCCACACACACCATGCATTTTGTATTTGAGATATAGTTAGAAATAAAACTCATTAATCTATCATAAGTTCAATATTTAAATGTGGTGTGTGACAACTCAGAATTTTCTGAACAACCATTACCAAGAAGATAAACTTCTCCTCCAGAACCACACTCTTGCCTTCAATCCTATCAATCCATCAAACCACTAGATTGATCATCAGTAGGTTAGTCCATAAATCCAAATCATATTTAAATAACATATATGACAACTAAGATCCTATAACCATCCATAATTCATCATATTTCCATCAAGTCATTGCAATATAAGTCAACATTATATAATCCACAACAATATCCAAACATATGATCATATAATCACCTCAAAACATAACTAATAAAACATTCAAAGCTTATAAATCACATGAACCCACATTTACTTCCAAAATATCCAATATAATGTCAAACATGTCTAACATAATCATAAATCATAACGACTTTGGTCAAAAGTATCCAACCAAGTCAATAAAGTCCATAAAGTCACTAAGAGTCCCAAATAAAAATACTTAATAGCATCAATGTCTGAGCATATAACACGAGTAACTGAAAATAAGAACATATATATAAGTCTAATAAAATAACTGTGGAAAATATATATGCATGTCATCCGCATCCTCCCAAGTAGCACTATCCACAGAGAATTGGTCTCACTAGACCTTATACTGCAATACATCTCTGTCACGCACCCTGATGGTACGCTGATCAATGAGGTGGGTAGGCTCCACTAGCACCACCCTTGGATCCTAAACCTGCAATGCATGCCAATCTAAGATATGAAATGCATCTGGATGATAGGGTTTCAACAAGGAAACATAAAAAAACATTATGGATTCGGGCTAGAGCAGGCGGTAGAGAAAGTATGTAAGCAATGGGGTTGATCACCTCCAATACATCAAAAGGACCCACATATCTAGGTGCAAGCTTGGAAGCCTTGCCAAAATTAATTGATCTCTTATATGGTCTCACAAGCAAAAACACTATGTCCCCTTCCTGGAACTACCTAAAAGTGCGGTTCCTATCCGTATAACTCTTCTGACGATTCGCTGCTTCATTCAATCGAGCACGAATCAGAGTCATCTGCTCCTCCATCTCTCTCAACAAATCGGGACCAACAACAATCCTATCGTCTACTCTATGCCAACTGATAGGAGTGTGGCATTTCCGCCCATATAGTGCCTCAAATGGTGCCATTCCCAACTAAGCATGGTAAGAGTTGTTATAGGAAAACTCTACCAATGGAATATACTCTTCCCACTTGTATTGCTGATCTATGCAATACATTCGAAGTAAATCCTCTACAACTTGATTCACTCTCTTAGTCTACCCATCAGTCTAAGGATGGTAGGTTGTGCTAAAGTTCAGCTGTGTACCCAAGGAAGCATTCAAGGTTGTCAAAAACCTTGATGTCATTTGTATATCTCTGTTAGATATAATGGTCTCTAGTACACCATGTAATCTAAAAATCTCCTGAATAAACTTCTTGGCTAAAGCCAAGGATCCATCTCTCAAACTCCCTGGAATGAAATGAGCTACCTTGGTTAGTTTGTCAACTACTACCATGATTAATTCATGCCTGCATTGTGTCATGGGTAAACCTTGGATAAAATCCATACTGATGACTTGCCATTTATATTCTGGTATATCATGAGGATATAAAAGTCCTGCTGGGTGAACATGCTCAGCCTTGACTCGCTGGCATTCCAAACACTAGGCTACAAAAGCTATCACATCATGCTTAAGCCCTGGCCAAAAATATAATGGCCTCATATTGGCAATCATCTTGTTTACCCCTGGATGTCCCGCAAATGTAGTCAATGCATCATCTAAAGTACTACCTTCCCCAACCCTGCTTGGTCAGGAATATACATCATGTTTTGGTATCTCATAATATCATCATCCTCAAAAGAGTATGCATCAAAATGGTGATCTGATGGATCAATGTGCAAGGCTGACCTGACCATCTCATAATGATCATCACCTGAAAGCTCCTGCAACACGTGATCCCTCAACTGTGTCCTAGAAGTAGAGATAGCTGCAATATGTCTTCTCCTACTAAGAGCATCTTCCACTCTATTCTCCTTACACTTAATGTACTCAATGCCAAAATCATACTCACTCAGAAACTCTAACCAATGTCTCTGTCTCGCATTGAGATTAGGTTGTAAGATATACCTAGGTCCCATGTGTAAGGAAACTCAGGTGTGAAAACAACTTCCTACACTAATTTCTAAAGGAAGTATTGTGCAAATTCTTTTAAATCCTTACAATTTCAGATTCGTTAACTACTTTAACAATGATATTGCAGCCATATACCATGCATATAGAAAATAGAGAATGACACAATGATTTACCCTAGGAAAAATCTTTCGATAAAAAACCCCAGTACTCCAAAACCTGCATAATGTATTATCTTCAACACAACGGTTACAACACACTTGCAATGCAAGTTGTTTCAAGAGACAATCGACACTCAAAGACAAATCCAGTAGCACGAGATCATACCAACAATACACTATTTTCCTATCCCAATCTACAACCCTAAAAAATGCTTATATCATGCGCTTTCCTTTTTAGGGGAACTTCCAAAGATAGCCGTATTAGGGTTTTACCATTCTCCGAGAAAATAGGAACCCAATTTTCTTTTTTCGGGCTGATGCCCCAAACCCCACGATTGTAGAAGAGTGTATAGTACTCAACTTTATCAGTTGCCACATGTCTTGCATGTCTTCACCCGTCATTGAATCTTCTAGAAATAGCTCTTACATGTCATAGAAATCTGTCATAACCATTTTAGCCATCATCTCCTTACACACAATTCAAGATGCTGACACATCAAGTGGAGTGACACATCAACATGCCAACTAGACATGTACACTTACACTTAATTACATTATTTGCAAGAAATACATTTTACAAAATAAATAAT
>MU224273.1:1403082-1416838 GCA_018584345.1 Thuja plicata
CAGGTCTCACATCAAGTGAATTAGCCTCCCATAGATCATGGTCTTCAAGCATGTCTTCCATCTTGAGTTTCCACAACTCAAAATTAGTGCCATTAAATTTCTCCACCTCCATTCTACTGTATGAGGAACTTTCCATCTCAATCTGCAAATAAGATTTAGAATGATCTACACAAAAAAACTCCCACTCAACTTGAGATTATCTCAAAAAACCCTACCCAACAACTAGGATAAAAAGTTGATCAGGCTCTGATACCACTTGTAAGGAAACTCAGGTGTGGAAAAAACTTCCTACACTAATCTCTAAAGGAAAGTATTGTGCAAATTCTTTTGAATCCTTACAATTTCAGATTCGTTAACTACTTTAACAATGATATTGCAACCATATACCATGCATACAAAAAATAGAGAATGACACAATGATTTACCCTGGGGAAAACCTTTCGGTAAAAAACCCCAGCACTCCAAAACCTGCACAATATATTATCTTCAACACAACGGTTACAACACACTTTCAATGCAAGTTCTTTCAGGAGACAATCGACACTCAAAGACAAATCCAGTAGCATGAGATCATACCAATAATACACTCTTTTCCTATCCCAATCTGCAACCCTAAAAAATGCTTAAATCATGCACTTTCCTTTTTAGGGCAACTTCCAAAGATAGCCATATTAGGGTTTTACCATTCCTCAAGAAAATAGGAACCCAAATTTTTTTTTTAGGCTGATGCCTCGAACCCCATGATTGTAGAAGAGTGTACAGTACTCAACTTTATTAGTTGCCACATGTCTTGCATGTCTTCACCCATCATTGAATCTTCTAGAAATAGCTCTTACGTGTCATAGGAATTCGTCATAATCGTTTCAGCCATGATGTCCTTATACACAATTCAAGATGCTAACACATCAAGTGGAGTGACACATCAACATGCCAACTAGACATGTAAACTCACATTTAATTACATTATTTGCAAGAAATACATTTTATAAAACAAATAATAAGAATAGGAATTATCCAAGGTTGAGACACCTTATTCCAAACACCATGTGATCCATTTTCAACTCAAACGGCTTACCCAAAAGGTAATGTCTCTACATCACTAAAGCATGCACATCACTGCCAATTCCAATTCATGAGGTGCATAGTTAACCTCATACTGCTTCAACTTCCATGACTCATAAGCCACTACCTTACCCTCCATAATGTACACTTCCAAGACCTTCACCTGAAGCATCAGTAATCACTGTGAAATGCCCATTTGGATATGGTATAATCAAGATAGGAGATATGTGAGTTTTTATTTCAACAATTGGAAGGATCCCTCACACACATCAGTCCACTTGTATCTTTTCCCTTTCCTCTGAAGGGTTTTAATAGGTGCGGCAATCTTGGAGAAACCCTCCACAAACTTCCTATAATAACCCGTGAGTCCCATGAAGCTTCTAACTTCACTCACATTCTGTGAAGCTGGCCACTCAAGTATGGCTTTAATATTTTTTGGATCTACTACAATTCCATCTATAGAGATGATGTGACCCAAATAATGAATCTTCTTCTGATAGAAATAACACTTAGATAGCTTCCCATAAAGTTTCTTATCTCTAAGTCATTGTAAAACTATTCGTAAGTGCTCCTCATGCTCCTCCATGGTCTTGGAGTAAATCAAAATTTCATCAATGAAGATCTCAACAAACTTATCTAGAAAATATCTGAATACACTATTCATCAAGTTCATAAATGTTGCAGGTGCATTAGTCAATCCAAAAGGTAAGACAAAAAACTCATAATGTCCATACCTTGTCCTGAAAGCTATTTTGGATATGTCCTCTTCTTTGATTCAGAGTTGATGATATCCGGATCTCAAATCAATCTTAGAGAACATAGTTTCTCCCTTCATATGATCAAATAGTTCATCTATTTGTGGAAGTGGATACCTATTCTTGATAGTCACCTTGTTAAGCATTCTATAATCTATGCCTAACCGCAAGGTACAATCTTTCTTCTTCACAAAGATAACTGGAGCTCCCCATGGTGACACACTAGGGAGAATGAACCTTTTATCCAAGAGTTCCATCAATTGAGTCTTCAACTCATACATTTTAGTGGTTTTCATATGGTAAGGAGCCTTGGATTGAGGCTCAGTTCCAGGCATTACATCAATAGAGAAATCAAATTCCCTCTTCGGAGGTAACTCCGGTAAATCCTCTAGAAACACATCCTGTAAATCTTGCAAGATAGGATAATCCTCTAAAATAGGAGGAGTGTCAAGATCTTTTACATATGCTACATACATCATGCACCCCTTTCTCTTAGCCTTCTTCAATTGCATGGCAGAAATCTGCCTAAGCTCAAAGTGTCTTTTCTCACCCAAAAGTATTGCTGGTATTCCTGAATCATCAAGACATTCAACTGACTTGTCCTTACAATTTACTAATGCCTTATGTTCAGTCAACCAATTGATGCCCAAAATGACATCATATGAACCTAATGGGGCTACATAAAGATCTACTTGCATCTAAAAGTTTGGAAATTCTATCTCACTACAAGCCAAACATTGCTCAACCTTACGCTCTGCCCTATTTCCATATTCTACCATCCATGGTTCAGACATATATCCAGGTCTAATAGATAAACTAGAAACAACTCTAGGATCTATAAAAGATTTAGTATCTCTAGTATCAATCAAAATAGAAAGATTTTGGCCAAAGAGCTCACCGACTAACTAGATCGGGGTAGCCTAGAAATCTACCTATCTATGATCAACTACTACATGAATCTGATGCTGAGTATGGGGACCCTTCCCATCTCTATGATCTGTACTCTAAGGGCATGAACTAACATAATGGTCACTTCTACAAGTGAAGAAACCACCCACTGGTCCCTTCCTACCCTCAGATCTATTCTTCCTATTATCATTCATGTTATTCTCTATTCTGATACTGAGCCTCATGGTTGTTGGTATTCCTGCCTGTATTCCCTGTACCTTTACCTCTCATATTTTGAACATACTGTGGTCCAGAATCTCTAGGTTGATTGTCCTGGAATTTCCTCTTAAATCCTTGAGAGGTATTAGTTCTCTGATTACTCTTTACTAAAGACACCTACTACAGTTTCTGCTCCTGTCTCAATGCCTTTTTGAAAGCAAAGTCCATAGTTTCAAACTAATGCATGTCAAATTTAGATCCAATCTCAAGACGTAACCCAAGAATAAATTTCCAGGTTCTAAACCGCTCATCCTATTGGTATTGTGGCACATACTTGACCAAATGAAAAAACCTCTCATGATACTGGGTAACAGACAAAACCCCATGTGTCAGGTTCTAGAACTTTGCCACTTTCCAGTCATAATATAGCTGTGGTAACGACCTCTTACGAAAAAGAATAAGAAAATTATCCCAAGAGATCTCTCTTGGATGCATCCTCTTCTCTGCCATATCATTATTCCACCATGTACCAGCTTCCCCAGTCAACTGAAAAGCACCCCACATTTCTCTAGATTCACCAGAAAGATTGTGAACGTGGAAATACTTTTCCATGGATACAATCCATGCCTCAGCCTCGTCACAAATAGTCTTACCATTGAAGGTAGGAGGAATGAACTTATTGAGGTCCTTTCTCAGTTCCTCCACTATTCTTTCCCTATTAATGGGTACTGCTACAGCCCTATGCCTAGCATTATGTTTCATTTGTTCCTCATTCCTCCTATCCTCCTCTTGCTTCCTCTGAGCCTCAAGTCTCAAATCTTCTTCCTATTTATGCTGAGCCTCAAGTATCAGAACTTCTTCCTATTTACGCTGAGCCTCAAGTCTCAGATCTTCTTCCCTCTTCCTTCTCTCCTCATCACCTGGTCTAGCTCTCAGATCTTGCCCAAGATTATCCATATGCTCTCCTTGATGCTGCAAGAGATTACCCTGCTGGGTTGAGAGAGCCAAAATATGATCAAGTCTCTGGTTAGATTCACCATTCTGAT
Organism: Thuja plicata; assembly: GCA_018584345.1. Lineage (NCBI taxonomy): Eukaryota > Viridiplantae > Streptophyta > Pinopsida > Cupressales > Cupressaceae > Thuja > Thuja plicata. The sequence goes on from MU224273.1 coordinate 1,407,053, forward strand.
CATTGTTAGAACTAGCCCGTTTACTATTCTTGGTAGCCATGGTGTCAGATTATCTGGTGCAGGAGCACCTCTCCAAACACCTAAGACCAACTTGGAACCAAATGGAGGCAGTGGATCTAAAAAATTCATAAAAGTGAATTAGGATATATTGAAGCCAATAATGGAAATATGTAATAAACAATTTAATTTAAATATTATAAGTCCTAGAAGTCTTGGCAAAGGACTTAGGACCAAAACAATGTAAGGGTGGCCAATAGTGCCAAATGGGTTCTAAAGTTGTTTAGGGGAGTCAATTAGGTCCTAGAAGAAATAATAAATTGATTAAGATAGAATTTAATAGGCTTTCAATAGAAATAAACAATAAAATGTAATTTGGAAATTCAAATATTTGAATTCCAACGGTTATGAGCATTTAGGAGGGAAAATGGTATTTTAGTGTTTTTAGACTTAACTAAGCCTTCCAACCGACCTAGATTGTTTAAGGAAGTTGATAGGAAGTTTATTTAATGCTTGGAAGAGAGAAATATATGAATTCAAGATGAAATGTGTGTTGATGCTTTGAAGTATTATTGTTTCTATTTCAATCAGTTTGGATTGATTGTCCTCACGAAATCTCTATTTTTCTTAGTAGTTTTGATAAATTCTTCAATGTGAAAGAATCATTCCATGAATATTATTGTTGTTTCTCATGTAATGATTCATATTTAACATGTACAACATTGTACTAACATTATATGTTGCAGACAATTTGATTTGATATGGTGATCACCAAGAATAGTGAAGAAAACTTGATGAAATTGCTTGCTAGAGTGTAGCAGCAAGAGATCCGACTTAAGGAGGGCATGTTTTTGTTTAAGGAAAAAAAATTATATGTCTAATACATGTTGAATCCTGAAGGAGGGGTTTTTCAAGTGACTGGAAGGGTGAAAACTAGAACGCCCTAGTTTTTGGAGCAATTAGGTGGGGGTATGTTAGAAACCCTATAGGGAAATGTGTTATTGCCAAAATAATTTGATAATAATTAGTTTTAGACCATTTCTAGACTTTGTACAAAGTGGCATGTCAAGGAACTAGATAGAAATGGTACTTCCTTTGTAAATGCACCCAAATTAGCCCTCTTATGGATAGTGAACAGATAATTTTTGGGATAGTTGGTCCAAAGTACCAATACCAAATCTTTTGATATGTTTTGTATAAGACTAATGGGTATCTGAATATGTAATTTATTTTGGAATTTTTTATGAAAACAAAAATTTATTTGGGAAAAGCTATCTGGTTAAGGCTATAAGGATAGAGAGCCTAGTGTGTGAATTGAGGGTAAGATCTTGGAGTAGGACTTCAAGAACCACTTGAACATTTTTGGAGTCATATTTTAAGCCATTATAAATCCCTATAATAGTAAGGGAGTTGGGAGAAGTCAGAGTGATAGGTTAGTGGCATATTGGCACTTGGGGTCATTTGGGTAAGGAACACCATTGAAGAAACAAAGAACAACTCTTTATGAAATAACCCCAATCTAACCTACCTCTTTGCATCATTATCCCCTACACCAAGCATAAGCACACAAATTAGCAATAGAAGACCCAGGTCCCAATGTTTAAACACAACTCTAATACCACATGTAAAGACTGATTTTACCAAAAAAAACTACATAAGCTAAACATGCTAAATTTTCTCTTATGTCGATTCCATAGTCATAGTCGGTCAATGCTAAGACTAACTGACCCAAATAATTTAAGTAAATCAAGTAATCATGAACATAAAATTTCTATTTTTCCATATATTTATTTTGACATTTTATAAAGATAATACAATCAAGAGTATGCGACAATACTGTCGAATTACAATAATTCCATGAAAGAATAATTACAATGTTTAGTATATTAGGATGTCTTCCATCTATGTCGAATGCCTTACATCATAAAGGAAAGATAATACAAATACATCATGTACAAGACCATAAGACCATAAAATTAATATCATAAATGCCATTGGACAACTGTCCATCTACATGCTCCGGTCTCCTGAGGCATTGAAATCCTGTTCAAATGCAATCTCGAGATGAGAGTGTGGTTAAGGGGCTTAATCCACCCAACCATAGAGTGGTTAGCTTCCCCAGGGCTCATCGTGAAATGAAGAGTGCACCGAACCTGCCCAAGAAGTCTATCTCTCGGCATTGATGGATCAGAAGGAATCTGGTGTGTCTGTGATTTCTAACTACTTTCCACAAGTTTCTAAATAGATTCTATTCATAGATTCAGAAAGATGAAAGATAACCATACACATTTAAGCAAACATGTGTTACCATGCTTTGGCCAAAGCACTTTTAAAACCAGATTTCTACTAGCAGGTAATGAACAAACATATTACCCTTTCCTGGGATTCCACATCCTACACCTTCCTTTTAATTCCCAAATGCTCCTTTAAAAATCATAAATTAAAAGAAACACCACAACAAAGATTCGACTCAAAAATTACAATACGAAGTCCTACCTTCCAGTTCACCCTATAAGACAACGATAAATTAACTAAAAGTTCAAATTTGCATCTAAGAAAAAAAATAGGAGAGTTTAATATCAACTTCACTGCAAACCTTTTTGTCGTTTTGAAAGTACAAATAATGGTTTTCACAAAAAAAATTAGTCTTCAGATTTTACATTTCATTTATGATTCCAAATTTGATTTTAGATCTTCTCTTAGTGTTATACTATGCATGTCTGAGTTTAAAACAATGGAAGGAACTTATGCTGAGACAAAATGGAAAATATTTTTTTTTTGTTTCTTGAGTGATCCATTTTCATAAGTTCCTAAATCATGGTTTCCTTATGTCTTCCCTAAATTTCTCAAGAGATAAGTTCAATTATTTTCAACAAAAAGATTTGACATACCATGATACTGGATTTATCTTTAGACATAAATAACATAACGAACAAAGAAACTATTTGAGACTCCTGCAAGAGTTGGTTATGAATGTCGTCTACTTTCTAAGATAACTCAAATAATGTCTCCTACACTGATGAATTCATTATCCAAAATCTTGGCCTAGTAAAGAATATTTCAAATTTTTTGGAAGTGATATATAGTCTATAGAAAAATATTTATGTTTTGTCAATCACAGCAAAATAAAACATTTAAACAGATGAAGCAATAACACCTAGTATTATAATCACTATGATGGATTTTTAAGGAAAGAAAATATTAGAGACTATGAAGTAAATGGAAGGAACCTGGAGTAATTTTTGTGGGTGCTGCAGAATTCTATGTGCTGATAACACTCCTACTTTTTACTATGCGTGACCTCCTTATCAACCGCTTCCTTTCTCCTTGCAAACCGCTATGCCATAAAATGCGATCCTTCTCCTTAAGTATTTTTCCTTCACTTCACCCCAGCGTGGGTCTTTCCTCCCCACCCTCTTTGTCTTTTCCTCCTCCTTTTCAACTTTTTTCTCTTCTAAATGTGGCGACTTCTTTCTTGTAAAATGCAAATGCGCTGCTTTTCCTTTTTATATACCTGCAACCTCTATTTAATTCTATGCAGTCGTCTCTCACCTCTTCTTGCGCACCCTCTTTAAACTTTTCTTTATTGCTGCAAAACCATCTTTTACTTTCTTTCGTGAATATAGATTAAATGTGTTGTTTAATCTCCCCCTTCTCTTGTGCTTTGTGCCACCTCTTCCACTATCTATTTCTTACTCCACTATTTACACTGAGTTCAACTAAAGTTACTCTCTTCACTCCACCTTCCAACTGAATTAGTTAACTTGTGAATAATAAATGAAATGGTAGATTAAGAGCGATCATGAGCTCCTAGTAATTTGAGATTTTTTTTTTTCAATTTTATATGGATCAAATTTTACATTTTTTAATCTAGGTCGATTCCTAGATAGACGAAGTTATAAATTTGGGTTATGACATGGATCCATTGATCAAAAGCCTTTTTGATAGCTTCAAAATGTAATGGGATTAGAAGCTCTTACTAATCCTTTAAGATTCTCACATAATCCTTCCACAGAGAGTACAATAAGTCTATTTATCTAAAATATTAGTTACCAAACAAATATATTTTAAAAATTAATAACAAAACTCTCAACATTACCTTTTTCTTGATTTGGATTTGTCTCTTTGAATTGCACTCCAGGATCTTTTCTATCAAATCTTTCGATCAACCACTTGTTCAAACCTTCATAGGTGTGGATGAGAATATGACCTTGGGTAATCAACTCGTGATACCACCAATCATGAGTAATGCTTCCAAGATAAAGGATGAAAAACTTAATTGTTTCATATTTATCCATTGGTTTGAGAGATAGATAAGTATCTATCTTTTGTAACCAAACCATGATAGTAGTCATCTCGGGTGCCAGCAAGAAGTTGAGTCCACTTTCTGGCCAAAAAGTGGAATTATTTTTCCCACTTTTTCAAATTCATCATGTTTGACATGAATATTTGAAGCACTTAGAGATTGAATCTTTAAACCAGTCAGTAATTAAAGTTGTAGTGCTCGAAATCTACATTCCAAATATGTAATTTATTTGAATACCCTGTTGATATAATTTTATTTTCAATAGGTATTACTAAAAACCACATTTTAAAAGTCTTTGTTTCAAAACCATACTATGCTTGTGTACAACAAGAAAAAATTGACCTAAATGAAACTATTTCTTTGAATCATTTTGGGGAATGATATGTAACATAGTTAAGATTGATGATAATATTTTTTTTATATTTTTTATTGAATATTTTTTTTTATTAAATTTGTATTAGGCATAATTATTGTTTTTAAAACCTCTCATGTACAACAAGAATAATTTATCTAAAACATATGATTTTTAATGAGTTTTTAAAGTGTGCAGAATTGTCTCTAATTTGATGTCATATAATGTTTTTTTGCAAGAAACTTTTAAATAAAAAATTTATTAAAATAATTAAAAAGTTTGTTATCTCTAGTTTGTAGACCTATTTCAGTAGAATTCAATGAAAATGGAAAAATTAATCAAATTAAAAAACAAATTACATATTTAGAATCTACACAGTTTGATCTATAATGAGTTTTTTTTGGTCAAAAAATTATGTAGAAAATTCATTCTGATTTGTGGCCAAAGTATTTTTTTGACTCAATGGTGAAACCCAATCCAAAGGTAAGGGTTAGTTGACCAAGCCTTTGCTAAATCTAAACACGAAGCAAATTTGGGAAAAAATTTCAAATTTTTCAGAATGGGGACCTGCTTACACAACATTACTCCATTCTTAGAAATGTGACCCAGTTTATGTTTAAGTACGTTGGAAATTTGGGCAAAGCCAAATCAGGGCCCCTTCATTTTTTACCATTTAAAAAAAAGGTACTAATATTTTTTTACTGCAACAAGTGTACCTATAGTACAACCAACAATGACAGATTTTGTAGAGTTTTGGCTTTTTTTGTCTTCTCTATGCATTGTTGTATTCACCATTGGAATGAATCAATGATTGGGAGCATCTTGGAGCATTTTTGAAGAACTCAACCATTGAAGACATTCTTATGATTGATTTCAATTTTCAATCATGGGATCTAAACAACATCAAAAGAAGAAAGGAAGGAGGGTTATCACCCTTGAAAAATTCCAAGTAGAGAAAGAGAAAGAGGCCAAATGTCAAAAATATAGAAGAATAAGGATGTGCCAAATGAATAACAATGAAGCTTCAGGATCAACAAAAATTAAAGAGACAAATATTATAGATACCATGGTGGATGTGATGGATGTAGAAGATGATGTCAAATAGGTGAATGCAAAAGATAATATGAATGTAGAAAACAATGCAAGTACATATTTTAATGAATATTTTAATGACCTAGAAAATGTGACAATAAACATGATTCCAGGTACATCTTCAAATCCACCTTTGAATGATATTGCAGCTATGGTTATACATAATACCTTTATGAAGATTTATTACAAGCATATACTAGTGTTGAAATTAATTCAATTCCTAACACAGTTCTTGAAAGAGTTCATGAAAATGAAAATACCCCTTGTTTTGTTGATAATGAAAATCCTTTTGTCGGTGCAAATGAAAATCTACCTGTTGTTGAAATTGAAAATCCTTATGTTGATGAAAATGAAAATCCTTATGCTATTGACAACGAAAATGAAAATCCTTTCCTAGAAGAAAATGAAAACCCTTTTCAAGAAGGTGCAACTGAGAATTATAGTGATGATGATAATGAATTTAAGTATTTTTTGAAAATTGAAACTAATGTTTTGGATGGTATTCATGGTAAGATATCTTGGAGGTGGATAAGAAAGCATGCTAATAAAATATACACAAATTTTTTTTATCAAAAAAATAGCATTTCTATGTCAACTTGTGATTCAATTGATGACAATATAAAAAATGAGAAATGTAATAAAAAAGTTAGGCATTTATGGGAAACACAATTAAAAAGATGCATTAGTTAAACATGCTATATCTACTGTTGCTAGTTCCATTTAGTCTATTGGAAAAATGAGTTGATCAAAAGATAGGAATGTAACACGATGAGCTATAACAACAACTATAGTCAATAAAAACACTTTGGATAAACGAATGGTAAAAAATATTAGTGGAATTTTCAACATGCATCATAAAACATTGGTAAAAGCAAAAAAGAGAAGATTAAGTATCAAAAATGATCCAATCAACCAATGTTGGATTTTTAGTTGTAGACTCCCATACATTGACATGAAATTGAATCCTAAAATCAAATTTTTGGTTGAAAAATATTGGCATGATAATTCAAGAGTATCATCTAATGCTAGAGATGTTTTGAAATTAAGAGTGGTCTGTAAAAATTTTGATCCTCATCCAAAATACCAATTAGACACAACCTAAACTGAATTTTATAGAAATTTTTTAGATGAGGTTGTGTTACCTGGATATATTACCCTTAGTCAAAGATCATTCAAAAAATGTAAACCTTGGTATGTGAAAATAAATAAGCAATGACTATCTTTTTGTTATAAAACACATGTTCAATTTCATTATTACTATATGATGTTTTTTGATATATACATTGTACTTTACATGCTAACATGATTATGCAAGATTTTGGTATTAATATACCACATGAAACAATCAAGGAGTTTGCAGCAGGTTTGTTTTGTGAAAGATCTAATGAACAATTATTATTTTTAAGTTCATGTATTTATGGATAGTGTACTAGTTGTGGGAAATTTTCATTATTAGGACAATGTATGTATGAAACTAGTGAAAAGGATTTTGGACAATGATTAGTTGATTTTAAAATATTTAAGAATGTTGAGTATCCTTTAAAAGATGGGAAAATTAGAAAGCGATGTGAATTAATCACAAAAAAAAATCAGTGTACAAGCATTCATGTCAGAATTCAAATGTAAGATCATTCCAAAATATGTGAAACACTCTCAATATGTTAGATGGATTCATGATCAATTTTGTACATGTATAAATACATTTCCAGTTGCTACGATACTATCAGTGGTTGACTTTGCAAAAAACTATACTGTTGATCCACAAGAGGAAACTTAAGATCAATACTACAATTCAATGCAAGTGGGTATGTTTGTTTATATTGTTTATAGGCATGCACATGGTAGTACAAAGGATGATATAAAAATTGTGAGGGAGTATCATTTCTATTTGAGTGATAATGGAATGCACTCATCAGAGTTTGTTCAATATTGTTTTAAAATATTTTATATTAATTTAAGAGAATGAGAAATCTGTTGGAAAGATTTACGTTAGGGACTAAGAGGGGGGTGAATCAATACCTCAAATAATTCAAAATTTTTACTTATCAATCTCAAACATAAAATTATATGTTCACCTATAGTTATATTTGTTTTTCCTTTAATTGATAATTGTTGCAATATTAGCCGATAACTGATAACTTGCAAATTAACAAGCATGTAATGCATAAACACTCAAACACTTAACACAATATTTTGGTGTCGCATAAAACCATTGGTAAGAGGAAAAAATTGTGGTTGGGATGAGACCCACAACTTATCACTGCAATAATAAGGTGCCTGGTTAAGAGTTTCCAAAGATGTCATCTTCTGAATGACTTTACCCTGTTAGGAGTAATTAATACCCTGTTAGGAGTATTGAAATTCCTGTCAAAGACTACTTTGTTAAGAGATTTTTTCCCACTTATACAATGTTTCCTTGTTAAAAACTTTACAATAAGTTCCTGAATAGAAATTCTATGTCCTGTTAGAGACTACCCAATTAAGGGATTTCACAATCTTGTTGCTAAACTGTTAGGAATAAATCAACAATAAATTTGACTTGTGAATACTTTCTCCTAAAGATTTCAAATCTCATTATGCTTTGTTCCTTTCTTGATTACAATTTACTATTCTTTACCAAAACTTTTTCATACTCTACATCATTGCTTCACTATATCTTCTCTATCTATATCTCTTTCTCTCTCTGATATGCTTTTAAAGTAATTATCTGACCTAATTAGAGTTTCTCAATTCTTCATAAGTCATTGTGATAATATCATGTCGTCCTTGATTCTAGTATTTTCTTTTTCTTCTCGTCGATAAAGCTTTCTGATAAACTTTTCCAATAAACATAACCTTTTTATCGATAGTCTATTATTTTCCCATTGTACTCTATACTAGATGTTAGTTTCCAACAATGAAAATCTTATCAAAATAATTTATTAGCCTATAGAGGATTTTGTTAAGTAACAATCTCCCCCTTTGGTATTAATGGAAAAACCTTTCTATCATAATTTTTCTTCTTCTTGTTCTCCATTTACTTCTGTTAGAGTAATCATTAGTTTGCTTATTAATTAAATCATGTTGATTTAATTAGTTAAGTTATTACTCTATGATTAAGTTTCACTTAGGCAGTTTTCTAATTCTTTAGGGTTTCCTTTAGGGTTTCGTGATTCCTTTTATAAGGATTCACCTCTTAGTTTTCATTACAGATTTTTTACATCGCATTGTAATTCATAGAAACATATCATTAATATATTGTTTTCTTGAGCACATGATGTCTCTGGCTTTTTGGCCTCCATAGCTTCTTCTCTCTTCTGTCTTTTGCTTCTATCTTGTAACTGTCATGCATGCAGGTGGTCTTGGGTAGATTTGCATTTATCAAATCTAACATGGTATCAGAGCCATTCTGCAGCTGGCTGTTCGTGTTTTGTTGAAGCATTCCAGATTCAGAGGGTTTCAGAGGGTTGTCAATGGTTTTTTGGAGTTTTAGGGGCAAGCTTTGGTTATGGTCACTTTGGGCTCAAACGAACATTTCCATTGAGCTCAAAGGACCCCAAAACCTCAGAAACGACATAAAATTCATCCATTTTGGACTACTGGACCCTGAGGCAAAAAAAAATTTGGTTTCTGTGCCGTACGGCACAGAAACCGAGACAAAAAATTTAAAAAATCATTAAAAAACCTTTTTTTAATGGTTTTTGGGGGTTTTTCACAGCGCGGGCTTTGTTTTTTAAAAGGCTCCGCCCGCCCTCCGCCTGTGGCCAGCGCGCCGCTTTGTTCACCGTGACCCGCGCCACTCTGCTCACCGCAGCCCCCGCCACTCCATGGTCACTCCACCGCCCACATCTATTTTGCGCCCCCGCGCCGCTCCGCTCCCCGGACTCCCACTGCCGCTCCACCGGGTTTCACCTCCCCGCCACCGCTCATCCTGGTTCCACCGCCCCCGCGCCACCTGGGGGGTCTATGTAGCCCCCACAGGCCTTTTATTTAGGTGCTGGTCATATGGCGGAACAGGGGCTTTGGCCCAGCCCCCGACGCGCGCCATGCGCCTGGGGGC